>JAOVYW010023398.1:0-32138 GCA_025775045.1 Hiodon tergisus | reverse complement strand
ATTCCTCCTGAACGATGTGCAGGTCTGATCCACAGTTACAGGAAGCGCCTGGTTGAGGTTATTGCTGCCAAGGGGGGGGTCAACCAGTTATTAATTATAAGGGTTCACTTACTTTTTCCACTGCCATTTTGAATGCTGAATGAGTGTGTTCAATAAAGACATGAGGGATCAGAATTTATTTTGTGTTATTATTTTACACATTATATTTGTCAATACCCTTGACGTAGATGAAGATCAGATCACATTTTATGACAAATTTATTCAGAATTTTTTTTGCCACTGTATACAGTACTAAGCAGAGATTAATCTTATATATGGCAAAAAACAAACAAAACAAAAAAAACTCCCTTTTCCCTGTTTAATGATTAAATAATAGGGCATATTCCACGCCAGAATAGTCAGTCCAACTACTGCACAGAGACAGTGAGTGTCAGAACACCCTATCTCTCAGCAGGGTCGGGCACTTTGTTTTGGCTTCCCCTCCCCAGCTGTCTAAACACCTGCTTCCTGTAACGCTGCCCCCTCCCCCGTTCTGGAACGTTCCTGAAGGTACGTTGGCTGAAAGGACATCTTGCCATTTGCCACCGTTGTTGTGAAAGAGCAGCTCATTTGGTCCAATATTAGGTCACATACATTTCTGTAATATGTAAAAAATAAAAAATTTAACAATGTTACAAGTCGGAATCAATAGAAATGGGAAAAATCTATTACCACATAGCTAGTTTTAAGTAATACCAATTTTACAACTATTAATTAACTACATATTCTTATCATTATAATCCTGGTAGACATTTTAAACAGACTGTGTGTGGTCTCAATAATGAATATGAGACTACTTATGGTAGGTTAGTAGTCTCATATGGATTATGTTAATAGAGAAACTGTCCCTTTCGCTGCCTCCTTCAATTTTTCTGCCGTCTCTGTTTATTTGGCATCGTTTTGATGACGCCATAACTGATTTTATAACATATAAAATAAAATGTTACTTGCAAACTCGTGTCTGGAAATGTAACCAACTTGCGTAGGTTACTTACCAACACATTCCCTATCGATCAATTTGAAACCGGCGATAAGCATACAAAATGCTGCTAATATTATGCTACGGTTAGCAATCAAGCTTGCGGTGTCAGCATACCTGTCTGTCAGTAGAGTCTGAAGCAAGTCGCAAGGCATAGCAACGCGTTGGCTTCATGGCAACGACGCAGACTGTCTGGCGTCTAATTTTAATTGAAATGCATTTTTACACAATATAATTGTTTATTAATTAATGATGAGAGAGGAACTTTTGATTACAAAAAGGGCATGGGCTCGAGCCCCCAGAGCCCCTCCCTCTGCACGTCCCCGGCATTTATAATTCTATTTATGTAAACTAATTTAAAATAATGTTAATTAATGTTATTTCTTATTTTTACTGTTTAGAAGCATTTGTGCTTTTGTTGAAATGTAAATAAACATATTAGTTATAGATCATAATTAAATTATATTATTAGATATTGTAACGGGGATGGAAAGCAGCGGCAATGGTGTTTAACCATCCCCGAGGGGGCTGCTGGGAAGCCCGGCTCCCGAGCTGTAAATAGTGTGTTCGATGTTTTGTGTCTCTGTAATGTTGATGTCTAGAAGTTCTGTTTAGGTAATTGTATCGTTTGGTTAAGATTTAGTTCCCTCACCGTGGGCGGGTTTGTTTGTGCGTGTGAGGGCTTTCCGTGTTTTCTGTCGTATTGTCAGTTCTTTGCACTGCCAGTTATGCCTTTGTTAAGGCAGTCGTAAGCACATGTGCGAAATAAAGAGCACGTCTTCCTGTTGAGATCGGTGTCTGACTCCTTGCTTGAACCCAGCACCCAGAGTAGTAGCACTCTGAAAAACGCTACAATATTAACTTGGTCATTATTTAATTATTATTTAATTTATTATTTAATTTGTTTAATTTCTCTCTGTTGATTGTGTGCCTATAAAAATGGAATGAAAATAAAGGAATGGAATAAAGGCAATTTCCTAAGCCTTTTTCTATGGCGAGACTACAACTAAAGCTGTCTGAGCAAACATTGGAAGCCTGGGCTAACATTACCTCAGAGACAGTGTTTGCACTTAAACTATTCATCCATTGTGAGGAACCTGCGCTGAAATCTCAGCCAAGAAATACAGCACACATTATCATTACTTCTACTTTTGATCTATGGATTGTTTTGAGGCATTACAGTCAATAAAAGCAGATTTATTGATTGCCATTAATAATCAATAATTGTTCCTGCAACAGAATACCTGTTTGAAGAGAAATATTATCTGAATAGGAGCACTGACTATTACATCATGTTTCGGGTTCTTAATGATTTATTTCTTAATTAGTAATTGGTACTATTAGACTAATTTAATTTACCAGTACTTGGTGGTGAATCGTCTCTGAGCAGACAAGGGTGGAACAGGTGTTGTGTTTCCTGAAAGACTCTCTCTCTGGGCCTTGTAATACAGTATGACCTCTAACAGGAAACCCCTAATTAGCTGAGCTGTCAAAATAAAAACAGATGCCAAAACCAGTAACTACTCAAACCACTGCACTTGTTTAAACATTTCTATCTTCTTCACTGCATTAGGTTATTTATCCACACCTGGTCCAGTGCAATATGCTGGTCGCATTTGCAGCAGGTGGTTTCACGGAACTTGGTAACTTCATACTCCTGACTCACTCAGGAAACTGACCCAACTCACCTAGCTAGCTAGCAATCTCTTTCATGATTGGCATCATTTCTTTGTCACGGTACCGATCGATTCTGCCCAATAAGCTGCTTTGGATTCCGGGTTGGGATCTCCCTTTTCCGAGCAGCAGGAAAAAGCCGGTACCGCAATCTCCCAGAATGCTATTCACTACAATATTACTGAAATCGTAAGATACACCAACTGTAATTTCTACAGTAGTAATGCTACAACAAGAATGATACATGCATCAATCTCTATTGGTTATAGTGCATTTTTACAAATAGAATTAGTCACAAAAGCGATCTATACTTTCACCAAGAGCTTGCACTATTGTTTACCTGGTCCTTGTGTACTTTGACCTTATTTGATCCGTGAGTATGTTCAAATTATCCAGGTGAACTTACAAAAACAAAAGAGACGGGGAGATTTTGTCTTTAAATCCCCCTCTCTCTCTTTCTCTCTCTTTCTGACTTACATTGGAATGTATGATCATCATGTGTGTTGAAGAGACTTTCTTTAGAAGAGTCCAACACTCAGGTTGTTTGTTCAGCCAAAGCTGATTTATTTGTTCCTAGATTTCTGATTTAATCAAACGTTAAGTGATTTATTTTTTCCACACCACAAAGATGGAGAGTGTGGTAAAACATTTCTCTCATTCTGACACCTTGAACAACCATAACATGATGCAGGCATAATACATTTTAAAAATCAGGACGGTTTCAAGCGTCACAATTATAAAACTAATGTGTTCTTCACACCCTGCTGGCAGAGCGAAGTTGTGAAATTTCGGAGGGCATTCCTGCTGAGGGTTGAGAGGATGATCTCAACCACATGGGCATTTGTGCTGGTGGTGACCCATCTATAATCAAAGATTAACCCAGGAACATGGGTACGGAAATGCTATAGGCTCTGCTAACACAAAGGACATTGCTAAAAACATAACAAAGTTGATACCATCCATATAGGTCCTTTATAAATATTGACACTGCAGACTACACTACAGACACTAAGTGAGCCATGTTGGTCTGGTAGTACATGTCTATCCAGCTTTATCCTTTAGTGGCCATCCTTGAGCGTTCATGTAATTGTTTTCACTAAGCCTGGTTCTGTGGTATGCTACTTTATTTTTTATTTTAAGATGATTTTAAACTCATCAGAGTGGAGTTCAAAAAGACATAAAGAAGTTTACTGTTTCTCTTCTAGATATAGCACTCAGGTAGTTCTAGGTAAGAATTGAATGCTCTGACTCTAGACTGGATGCTATATTTAAAAAAAATCTTGATATACAATTAGATAAATATTAATCACATTTACAGGATGGGTAAAACGAATGGGCAAATTAACTTTTTGTATTGTTGTGCATTCTCAGGTAGTTTCAGCTGGCAAGAACTATTGTTATATTTTAAAGCGTTTTATATAATATAATACAATATGAAGCTATCCCTGACTTCTGATGGGTTGATAACTAGATCCAAGCCTCAATTTTTCAGTTATGATTGATGCAAATGCGAGCCTGCTTTCAATCTGCTTGCCTGTTCTTTGTTTAACACGGAGCCGTTTGATTTGGACCTCAGTCTCTGATGTGGGCCGTTAATACAGAGGTTTTGCTCTGCTCTCACTAAACCAAAAAAGAGGGGATGTTTTATAACTCAACCCAATATTTATGGGCAAAAAAATACTTGGCCAGTACTGGCCAAGTGTTCAAATTTGATTCAGGCTTTCCTGCTTTTAACATGCCTGTCAGCATGAGACACAAGTTCTTAATCATGGTTTTCGTGCTCTCCAAGGTGGTTCAAAACTAGAGGATTTGATGTTTCAGTGCCTCATGGGATGATTTTCATTTTATTTAATGTGTTATTGATTAAGCTTATCAAAACAATTATGACACAAAGCAACCAGTATGGAGCTTTCTTACAGGGAAAACTGGTATAAGGGATGTACTTGACCCTGTTTTTGTTTGGTTCATTTGTTTATTAAAAATCGTATTTTGTGGTATATGCAACTTTCTGTTCAGGAGGTCCAGGTGGGTGAGTGTTAAGATCTAGCATAGTGTCCTACCTGGAGCTGGAGCTGGCACTATTCGTCCTTGGGAGAATTAAAGGTTAAAAAAATTGCCCTTGAGGGCAAAGCCATGAATCAAACAAAGCCGATCTGTCGGTCAAGTGTGTGCTGGCACGTGAAGTAGATTCCTTTTCAAAGTCTTTGGCTGAAAGCCTTCAGGGGGAAGCATTATGTGGGAATTGATAGGCACGCAGCTTGTCTATCATGGCCATTCTCTTCCATTATTGTCTTCCAGCGGGCACGTCAACAAGACATTAGGGGCCCCTGGGGAGTGTTTACTGCTCTGTTTTACTGTTCCTCAAAGTAGGTCACATAATCACATGTCTAGCAATGAACATTTCAGCGCATATTTAAAACATTACTTTATTGACTGCATATCTATAATAATGCCTGTGTGACTTTAACAGTGCTTTTTTGACCACCTATCTATAAGAATAAGTTTTTAGAGCCAGTTTGAAATGCAAGGTAGATTTCAGATTGGCATGATAGAGGGAGGTGGGGTAGCCACGTATAGAGGTTATACATCTCATATGCACAGTGAAGAAAAATGGCAAGTTTAAAACGGAAGAGAGAATGCTTTGTTTAGGAAATGCTATGTTTTTGACGTAAATTGCCTGATGGTGCACCACCTTAGTCTTTGTGTTTTTTGTGGAATGGATACACACTGTTTGACTGGTCCTTGAATCAGTGGAATGCTGCCTATGGGAGTTGGCCCTTTGTCTGAAAGGACACCGATGCACTGCCAGTTGGAATGTGTTGTGGCTATTCAATTTTGGACTGCGCACTTTGTTTGGTTTCATGTATATCATCTGCCTGCCTTAAAAAAACACAAATATGAGTAAACAAACTGTGTCAAAAACCCAGTGGTAAGTGCCTGGAGCCGTGGTGAGGCTATTATTCCCCATAGCACCGGCTTCTGGAGCTGCCTGGTTCTGTTTAGTTTTTCACCCATGAGCCACAATGCATACACAATGTGTTAAGCCTGGCCCATTTGTTAATATAGCCAGGGAGCTAATGAGTGGTTTATAGGGCTGTGTAATACCAACAAAGGGATACACCACGACATACATATATATTTTATTCTTACGTTTTACCATTGCCTGTTGCAGGAACAACCTCAGGGAAGGGTTCATTTAACAGATATGGTCAAATGTCAACATTCTTCATTGACAGGATGCGCTTCAATATTTGTCAAAAGAGACAGACTGTTCATAGTGGAGCAGGGGCCCATGTATCCCTATGCAATGCCCAAGTGAAAATGTATCAAAGCGTGAAGTTTGAACAACCACCTAGGGTTAGAAAGGCGAGTAGCAGCCAAATGATGTGACTCAGGCATTGTGCATTTGAATTAATTCTTCTGGAAGCCCTTTAAGAATGGATTCACTGGTTTTATATAAAACTTAGGCCGACATTTACAGGATGCCCTGTTTGAACAGGACATTCCACACCCAGGCATTAGAACAACATTCTGTGCAGAGCTACTGTGAAGACCCCCCCCATCCTCGTCCAATACACACACCCCAGAACTCTTCAGCACCCTTTATTCAGCCCTGTTGGTCACTGTAACTTTCCTCATACATGCTGACATTGGAGGAGGGGAGGAGGCCGCAATGTACCAAGGTCTGCTCCAGCACCAACAATGTTCTGAGGGAAACTTAACTCCCCCTAACCTACTTTCTAACAGGCCACCATGGGACCGACAGGGTGGCGTTTCCTCTACTCCAGAGGTTAATCCGGGCATTCAACAGGAAGGCTCACCAAGCGAATGCTTCTAACTGGAACAAGGAGTGGAAGAGTGTAACATCTCCTTACTGAAGTAAGCCCCTGATTGTCCTCACTGACATATGTGCTGAGATTAGAAAAGCAAGAACCTTCAATGTGGATTTCCATAAAGAACACAAGCCTCCTGCAGTGACATCAATATGCAGCTTCAGGGAACTAGCATACATTTTTCTTTGGTTTCAGGGCTTCAGAGCTGTGGGTTACAGGCCTCTACAACTGTGGGTTATAGAATCGTGTTTCTTAGCTGTACAGCTAGACTTGGCACTCATGAGGCTGAATGCTTCCAGAGCCTTTCTCAATGCCACCCCTGCCTGTCTTCACTTAAACTGGCTGGAATCTGTCCAGAACGATTCAACCAGTGAACCCGACAACTGTGGATCCTCCCCCATTATTTTGGCAGTCCACCAGACAAGCAGCTAACAAGCTTTGAAAGTGAACCCTATCCTGTTTGAAACCCTGGCTCTCTGCACTGGAGTGGAGGCACGGCTTTGGGCGTTTTTTGTTTATTCATGCTAATGTAGGTTTGGAAGGTCAGGAAAAGTCCCGGAATACAAGACAATTAAAGATAACTGTGGCTCTGGGTTGATGTTGCCGTGAAAGCACAATCATATCTCTGCCATTCAAGAACCACACGCTTTCTGATCAATTCTTCTCCAGTCTGCAAACTCTCTTTGGTGGTAAGACATGCATTTCTGATCCTGTACCGCTAAAAACATAATTGGCAAATCTGCTTCCAATAAAAACACAGGTGAGTACACTGTTACAAAGAAAATGCCTCAACACTTTACAAGATATGTAAAACATAAATGCCCCGCTGTCTGAGGCCTATTTCATTATGTAGCCAGGACAGTTCTAGGACGTGTAAGCAACATTAGCGTTGCAGGACGAGATTGTCTACAGTGTTGAGTAGGAGGGGCTGTTTAGATCAGTCTCCTCTCCTGTCTGGCCAGGAAGGTCTGTGCATCAGGGCAATGTATGTGGCTACACTAATGGCACACAGAAAGTGCAAATAGGCTCCAAAAAACTAATAGCAAAAAAACGAGATGTTCAGCCAATGGCTACACCAGATTCAGCCCTCTCCCTGACAAAACAATTTTGACTTGAGCCAATGCTTCCAAGTTTGGGTGTTTAAAGTAAAAATGTATTTAAAGGCTAAAGGCCTTTTTCTTGTTTTGCAAAGGCAAATGTTTCACGTGGCAAAAGAAAATTAAAAATAGAGAAAATACCTGTGTTTTCCTGAAGCTCACCATCTAAATGTTTAGACTACAATTCAGTTTCTGTCACAGCTAAAATTGGCTGCCCACAGTACAATTTTTCTCGCTTGTTTGAGTACAATACCATTACTGACCCAAATTTTCCAGCACACCTGTTCCTGGATGGGCACCCCAGGGAGCCCTAGAAATTATTTTACTCAAGACAACGAAGAACTCGCTCCTTGGTCTCTCTCAGTCCCTTTTACTACAGAAAACATACACCAGTTGCCAGTGCTGCTACCTAAGCAAACACCAGAGAGCCCAAACATAAACGCGTAACTCAAACTGCCCCACCTAACCACACATAATAATAATAATGTATTAGTTTCATTATAGCTACAAAATGAATACACTACTAGTTTTATATTCTAACTTTATTTGTATCTTTAAACTAATAAATTAATTTTAATTAATTTAAAAGTGCTTTTTATAAACTGTGTTTATAAAAAGTGCTACTTAAAAAAGAAAAAGAAACTATGCAGTTTTCTGGAGTACACAGTGGACTCATTCAGTCCAGGAGGCCTGCTTTGATGGTCACACAGTCAAACAGTCTTCATAACATCACCCTTGTGTTCCACAAAATCATCTAAGTTTGAAAATAAAATAATAGAAAAAAACCACAAAAAAATCAAAATTCCCCTGTGTAGAGTGTAGGAAGCCAGATGTTTAATCATATCAGAACATTCCGACGATGCATTTGATTCACACCATCGCCGCCTCCATTGAGCTAGGGCCAGTAAGAGCATAATATTTGTACATGCAGACTGTAGTGTGTTTTCTGTACGGGAGGAGGAACACCCACAGGAAAAGCTGAAGAAGTGGCTACACAGGCCCATGTGTGTCTCCCAGTGACTAAGGCTGCTGCCGGTTGTCATGTAAATGAATGCATTTAGTAAAAAACACACGAATGTACAATTGATTAGTCATATGCATATGCATTTGTGTATAGGAAGCTGCAGATGCTAATCCTGTAATCCTTTTTATGAAATCAGCAACTGACTGACTGACTGCAACAAGATGCAGTGGGGTCTGCTCATGAACGGTGTTCCCTGTCAGGTGTGATACCATGAAGCTGTTCCTTTTCTCAATTTATCATACTTTGACCACATTCTATCCAAATTAAGTTTACGCACAGGTAATAGACATGAATTACAGAAGTAAAATCAGGGCGTCCTCGTCAGCAAGCATAAATAATTGGGTTTTAAAAAGCTATTTTAGTTGAGAGTAAAACTGCTATGGAAAACAGTGTTCATCAAGAACACTGTTTTCAATCTTTGAATTCAACTGAAATTAATGAAGGTTTAAACTGGATCTGGTCATTGTGGGGCCGTCCCTCCCTTAAAACCAACAGTTGCAACAGAAAACTGGGACTACTGTGAGAAAAACGAGGCAACATACAGGACTTGGTTGTTCAGCCATTCTGTTATTTCCTGAGCGTTTGTTTGTGTTCCAAAGCACCCATCGCTCAGACATGTGGAAAAGCCGAGAGTGCTTTATTGCCTCAAGGCCACAGAACATCTGGCTGCATCCTTCACAGAGGACTTAGAGGCTGACATCTTCCATTGCCCTCATCTAATGCCAATTATGACACAGCAGGATTTACAGGGTTTCCTCGTCACCTTCCTCGGCAGGGCTGTTAACGAGACGGTCCCTTGCCACACATCACACACAGCCAACAGAATTCAAGCTGAGAGAGGTAATCTTTCCGATTTCTGCTTTTCATCACACTACCTCTTACTGTAGCTAGGATTGGTCTTTGCCACTATTCCGGTCACATCAACACTCTGGAGTGACTTGAGATGAGATCCACAAGTATAATGTTATTCGATTTTGTAAAAAAATTTCTAAAATAAAAATAAAATAATAACCTTTTGTTATGGACTGTAATGTAAGCAGGGTAGATGGGAACTAATTTTTCCCCTTAAATCTTTGAAGTAATTCACCCTTTGGTAAAACCCAAGCACCCTCATGCTCAATGACATTCCAACATTACTCTGTCAGCAATGGGATAAATGTTTATATGGCCTTAGCAATAGTGAAATATATTTCAGTAAGCCAACAAGCAAGCTACCAAGCAAGCATTGCATGTTAAAGTTTCATTTAAATAATTTGTCATATGATCAAACAATGCTTTGGACACATAGAACACGCATAACATAAAAAAATGTGCTTTGTTCATTGTTAATAACTTAAGATTATTGTTATATTTTAAATTAAATGTCACACTTTATCCAAATAAGTCTAGTTCGGACCGGTTGCTGGCCTTCTGTTTATTTTTTCTGGGAGAGGGGGGATGAAGACCTGGAAAGTTCTTGTGTTCTTGTGTCCTCTGAACGATGCTCTCTGTCCATCACACCTGTGTCTCCAGACTTCATGACGGATTTGTCATAATCCCTGTCGCTGACTGCATGTGGTCTCCACACACCCCATATATCTTTGAACCATGTGCCAAAATCCCTCTCTGATGTTCTACAGTTTCCCCACCCTTCCTGTTGTAAACCACTAGGTACCGTGTAAACAAACCCTCTCACCCCCTCCCATGAACACAGTGGCAGCCCAGATACACCACAGAGCATTCTTGCAGCGTTGCTGAGACATTGTGAACACATTAACACTATGGGATGCGTTGGGAAGGATGTGCATTCAGTGAAAAGGATGCTGCTTCACCCATGTTAAACAGAGTGGAGCTGAACTTGCTTTCAGGCAGCCAGAGATGTTCCATGTACTTGCAAAACAAAACACACAAAAAAAATTTGGCAAATGAATCCCTTTCCGCATGCATCCATTTCCTGCCTAGGTTCAGAAGCGCAGGGAAGTGGGAGGGGAGAGGGAAACACATGGCGTCAATTACAGCACAGTTAAGAGGAATCGTTCAGTAGACAGCAAGCTGGGCCTGGTCCATCCAATAGAGAATGCAGGGAAGGCACATGGCAGGATAAAAATAGTTAAAGATTGCCTGGGATTTTTTCCACTGTGCTCTGCTTGTTGCATTTTCTTTTTTATTAGACAATGTCTTTAAGGTATTTGTTTTTTCCCATGCCCACAAACCCGGATATATTTCTAAACATATACAACAGAAGTTAGGTACATAGTTATCTTTTTAATTGAATTTCTAAATTATCAACTCTTTTCTCCCAGAATACACCATGGCCCCCGTAGCAATAAATAATTTTCCTTCAACGTGAAAAGGCATGGTGCTAACCAGCGTCTTCTATCGGTTTCTTAGGTCCCTGCAGGCAGCACTGTCATCAAGATCTTTGAGAGCAACTTGCCTAGGATTGGAGCAGGGTCTTCATTCCGTTTTCGTAAAAATTACATTTTCATTTTGCAATTAAAATACAAAAAACCGGATTCAACTTTATAAACCTAACTGAATTAAATTAGCGCATAACATTATTTCCTGGCCTTCTGGTGTTGTTTCGAGCTCCCCTTTCACGGGAACTTGAATAACTTAATTTTATTACACAACACTGCTTGTGTGTGTGTGCGCGCGTCTGTGTACAGAGGTATAACACAAACATTATATCACATTCCCCACTATCTTGGCTCTGGTCTGGCTGAGTATTGATTTTCCAAAAATCATACATGTGCTGCCACGCGAGAATGTGTCCAGATTCTTTCATTCAGATAGTCCCCAATTGTTGATGAATAGCAACTATTTTTACTGTAGGCATAAAGCCAGCAGGGTTCACAATGTAAAAAATTCATTTTAAGTGAGTAACAAAGCCATTTTCGTGGTATCTTGTTACCTGTGTTGGTTCGTTTAAACGACATTCCTGAGCTTGTCAACAACATGCATTGCATTTTTCCCCAAATTTTTTTGAAATATTATTTTAAAATATTCTTTGCCTTACATTTCCCTATACCTATCTTCCTTCTCTGACTCATTTTTAGCATTGCTATTTCTCCCCCCCGCTTAGGGGCTGGTAAAAACTGGGTTTCTGGGACTGTAAGTGTGGGAGGGACTGAGTCAGGGTTGGATAGTGTATGCACTGGGCTGGGGCTGGGTGCGGTCAGTTCAGCTGCCAGCTCTGAAATGTCGGGAAGGGGTATTATCAGAAACAAATGAGGCAATTAAGACAGGTGACACAGTCCTCCCAAAACCTCATGCAATACTGCAGAGGTCATGTCCCGGCAGCTCGACTTTACTTTTCCTATTTGTACAGCTGGATATTTACTAGTAATTTAAGGCTAGTGCCTTGTTCAAGGGTACAATAGCCTTTAACCTCCTCCAAGGAGTTCCTTGCAACCTTGACTTTTTTTTTTATTGTACCTTGACTTTTGACCTTGCAACCTAGTTACTTACAGTAACTAAAGCATTGCCTTTTTAAAAACATATTATTTGTGGTTAACAAGTAATATTTTAGTTAAAATCATTGATCTAATAACCCCCCCTGGGAAAAACACATTATCTACAAAAAAAAGTAAACTTTCCAAAATAATCAAGATCTGTGGGTAGGGAATCCCACCCCTTTAAGACCAGCCAGCCTGACATGTAGTCTTTGCCTGCTGATTTCCAATGGTCCTCAGCTGTGTAATTGATACAGCAGGAGGCAATGGTTTAATTAGTCACAAAATAAAAGGAGGCTGATTTGTTTGGTCAGGGCTTGTACCTGAGAGTTGGTTTGGAGCTTGGCTGAGGTGAACCAGAGCGTTGAACAAAGGATTAGGCAGTTTTCTTTTCTTTTCTTTTCTTTTTTTGATATCTGAGTAACTGGTTCTTTTTTTGTACTAAAAACCTGTTCCAAAATAACTACCTATGTTTTGACGTTTGTTATACCACTGTCAGGATAACTAAAGAAACAGTGTTTTCTTTTACTACTGTTTCCGGTTGGCGATTTTGGGCAATCCCATGACGCACCCCACACCCTGGATTGTGTTACAATACACTTATAAATATTTACTTATTAATCAAAGTTTAAACAAACCGATTCAATCACAGAAATGTATAACAACACAAATTGGACATAAGGATTCTGCTAGTATGTAGTCCTAGCAGAAGTTAAATGTTAAATCCAAGTTTTTTGAAGGTAATTAAATGATTATGAATTCATAGCAATAATTGGGTTCCACTCGGATAAAGCCGCCAGCTAAATGGGTAGGCCACATCGGAGTCCAAGCCCTCCCTTTCCCACACAACAGCTGAAGGTTCATGTCCAGAATTTTTAAACCCCTGGACAGATTAATACCGGCACAGATTCGACCATCGTGACCGCATGATTCAGCTGCATACCACAACAATCCTCCCCTGTCTTTTTCTGGGAGGCTTTGGTGCTTGAAATAAGCATCAGTTTACGAACACAAGAGCTCTCTCAGGTGGGAAACATTGTGTTTTCATGGTGGGGCGTTCCAAGTGTTGAAAGCCTGCCTCACACTGGGGGAAACACTACAGTTTTACTTTAGTTTTATGTGCTTCTGTCACTGAAGAATCAGGCAAAATATTTATTCAGCCTCTGAAGTAATGGTAACCATTACCAAGGGAATCTAATAATTTCCAAATTAATCAGTTAAATCAGGGTCAGTAAATTATCTTTGTGTACTAAACACATAGCAATAGACAACAATATCACAGCTGCTATATCATATATAATTCTTCACAAATAGATTTAACATTTAAGGAGAAGAAAGCATTGCTATCTTTAAAATAGCATTATTTCCCCCTGAGTACTGCACAATTTCTTTAGAATTGGACCTCTCTGTTATTGGAAAATTATGAAAAATCTCTGGTTTTAAAAGGAGCCAATGGGGACTGGTTATAGTGCCGTGTGCTCCGTCCCACCCCAAAGCCCCGACACTATGTGGGGTAGGGGGGCGAGAGTGACAGGCAGCCACACACTCCCTGAGGGCAGCACGTTTTCCATTCGCTGAGAGGTTTTCCTTTGCTCTCCCTCTCTCCATCAGGGTGAGTGGACCCGGTCCTTGGGGCGTTGCCATGGGAAGGGGGAATTCCAGCAGTGTGAGTGTATGTCGGCTGAAGCTCTTTTCCCTGCTCTCAATAGGCTTGCCCATCTGTGACATGTAAAAGATCGGACCTGGTCCTGTTCGCCAGCTGGCCTTGCATGGGACATATTAAAATGTTGAAATGTGTCACCCAAATAGATTCTTAAGCACTGATCTTCTGTTTTCCCTTTTGAACCATGGAACAAGAGAAGATCCGGTAGGAAAAGAGGAAAATGAGTGACAAAAACTACAAAATGGAACTTCATTCTGGGCATTTTGGGAGATACAATAGCATTCAGAATGGTAATGCTCCAGTGAAAAGTAGGTTGCGAAAGGAAACAATGGATAACAAACAAAAGGGGGCCACTTTAAGGAGGCATGCAGTAACATGTACCCTACCAGCATAAGAAAGGAAGAAGACTGAGAGGCAGAGAGCCATGGCAATGCTATAGATGCAACCTAACCTAATATACATATTTGATCTAATAAATCTAATATACTTTTTTTTGTCAAAGTAAAGGAAATTGCAGCAAACAATAAAAGGAATTGTGCTCTATTTGAAGTATAGCCTTGAAAGAAAAGTATGAGAAGGCTGCCATCTAGTGATTAGATTTGAGAGAGAGCTTGAAACAGTTTATTTAACAGGCAGTGAAGATAAAGGCTTTGGAGTAATGCAGTTTCATTATGATACGACAACATAACTAGTTTTAATTTGATTATTTGATCTTATTCAGTATTCTGCCTTATATTTAAATATACATGCATTGTTCTGTGGACAAGGTCGTTATATATTATAATTATTCTGATGTATATAAATCCCAAGGTAAATTAAATAATTATCTATCATTCTACTGGGATGGACTGGCATGTTAGGATCCAGCACCCAGCGCCCCGTAACGCTGACGCACTAATGGAAAATGAATGAATGAATGAATGAATGAATGCATGAATCTATGGTTTCACACTTTGAACTCCAGATGGCAGCACATGCAAGTGAAATTGTACAGTGTGCTGAATTTTGTGTAACTCCTTTGAATATTCAATTTAATAATCTACTAATGAGCAGGAATTTTGACAGTTATTTTAACGTATATATTACATATTATGCTTTTAGTTAGTTCCAGCATATAGATTGTTCTGCCGCTGGCCTAATAAGACTTTTGAAACCTGTTAGGACTGGACGGAGACTCAAGCTGGCATTACTGTGTTCAGACTGCACCGCATCGCAGATAAACCCTCCTACGGGAAAGCTGCTGAAGCTGCTGAAGGCCCTGTTTCCTAAAATTGTAGGTGGCCACTGACAGATTTGCGGTGGTGATTAGGCTAAGAGGCATTTAGAACATTCTACCTCTGATCTCCCAAAAAGCCCAAACTGCCGCCTTCTCATTTCTCTGTGCCCACCAAACTGTATGGCTTCCCCTACATCAATTGAAAAGAACCCAAACTATGTGAGCTTCTAATTTTTTGTTGGTTGGTTGTTTAATTCTTTTGGGGCTTTTTCTCTCTGACCACTTCCCCCCATAAATTTCGCATGTGGTTATTATTGATCCTTTCCAATAAATGACCTACATGGCCTCACTGAGCAGTATTTGCTTAGAAAGTGCCGCTGAGAATCACATTTATTTCCTATAACAGCCTTAATGTTAGTGAAGAGCAAACTCAGGGTAGTGTTTTAGTGCCCATAGGGTGGACTGCCTCCTCTTCTAGATATGGGAACTTGGAAAGTTTAGAGATTTAAGACTCAATATGGGATCAGTGCCTTCTGTTCATCACATTTTGCTTCCAGTTTTCTCTGAACTTTCCTGTCATAATTTCCTTTAAATCAAGGAACTCTTGACTTGAGGTCTCAAAATTCAGAACCAGCATGATAAAGACATAATCGCTTGCAATGACATGACGACAGATGTTATTTAGTGTGGGGAAAACACACAGATACACCACTTCACTTCTAATTTCCCCCTGAGGTATGAAGATGAATCAACATGAAACAGTTTGTGGGCATCTTTTATGAGAAAAAAGTTATCTGTTTCTTTCTTCACCTGTCAGCTCTCTGTCTGTTTCAGAGAAACTTTCCCTGATGATCCTGTCCTATGTCAATGGTCTTTAGGGACAAATGAGGAAGGCTCTTTCTAGTTCTCACCCATTTGGTCTCTCGCGTCCATCCTTTAGGGACAGATGAGGTAGGCTCTTCCTGGTTCTCACCCATTTGGTCTCTCGCATCCATCCTTTAGGGACAGATGAGGTAGGCTCTTTCTAGTTCTCACCCGCTTGGTCTCTTGCATCCCTTCAGGGGACGTGCTCTGAAAAAACCGTGGTTAACTTCACTGGTTGAGGCTCACCCAGACCAAACGGACATACAACTTCACAATCACTGACCTCATAATTTCAGGGATTCTTTCAGGGACCTAGTGTTCATTTTAGGATATCCTCTGGCTCAGATCTGTGGCTCAAAGACGGAGGGGCATTCTCAGCCCTGGAGGTGTTTGTGGCAGTAGTGCTATTGCGCCTCTGGCAATGCCAATACCAACATATTCTTTATTGAACCCATGACGACCGGCTGTTCCCCAGCCACCGTGTCTCTCAGCTTCCCTCCACATCCTGCTCCCCACCCTGCCTCTTTGCCCAGGAGCCCCCCGGTGCCGTGCATTACCAGCATGCCAGAGAGTCTAAAACTTAGCAGTATTTGTTCAGACTTATTTGGTGTAAACAGGACGTGTTGATTCACATCCTCACTTATCACATTCTTTGAAAGCTTTAGCATTCCTTGGCATTCCTTTCAAGGATGAACATAGGGGCTGAGTGAAGACAATTTTTTGTGAATTTGTGAGTCAGTCTGGAAAAGTTTAGCCTTTCCCTCAATGGTGTACGTGAGACACCATATCCAGCTTCTGATTGGATAGCAGTCTGGTGGGTTTAAAGTTTCGTATTATTAGAATTTGATTTGAATTTTGTTAAAATAATACTATGATATTGTATTTTTATATTATAAGTATTATATAGATACATTACATAAAATTGAAACAAGACTTAAATATGTTAAATGTAATGTAAAAATAAGACATTTAATTACATTATCTATTATATGGCAAATAAGCATGACAAAAACAAGTTTACTGACAAAATTTAAATGGTAGTTTGATTGGTATACAGTAGCCACTGACTCCCAGCGAGCCTAAAGAATGCGATTCTTGGGTAAGGTGCATGATTTGCATGGATAGGTACAGGTCAGGTCACATAACCTAGATAACTGTAGGTTATGTGAGCCGCTGTGGATATGGGTGTCTACTGAGCAATATTTTAACGTGACATTGAAATGTACGCCAATTGATCTTGGCGGTGCCTCTAGGGGACTCAGAGTTAAACGGCTGGTGCTGATTTTAAGGATGGCGCTTGTCTTACTACATCCCCCAGAACAGAAGTTCACCTGCAGGAGGCCTTACATCTCGCACAATCACAATAATGAGTTACAAAGCCATTCTTTTGGCTGTGAAAATTTACATGGGCTCAGATATGGTATTTAAAAAAACCCCACTTAGCATAGTTCGCACACAGCCCACATTAAGATGTCCCTGGTGAGATTTCAGGGCTTTTTAATGTCTCTGGGAATTCAGGGTGGTGTAGAACTTCACCTTGGACTGCACCAGTAAATATTTTAATAAATAAAGAAATAAAGTTATCAATAAGTAAGTGTTGTGTGCTTCATGATCTACTGCTCTCTACAAGACCACAAAGATTCGGCCATGTGCGGCCTAATCCCTTTTTGCATTCAATAGATTGATGGAGCTTGCTCCATTTTTTTTAGGTTTAAGTTTAATGACATCTATGAAAGTTTTTATTTGTTAGGAAAAGGTGGTAGCACCCTGGAAATTAGACTGAATGCAGATGACATTTAAAGTGGTTTCATGTACAAGACCTGTCCTTGTTCCTCAGCGCCTCTCAGCATCGTGCTGTTCTGCCCTACTCTTCCTCCACAGAGCCAGTACAGCCCTCTGCGCATGGTTTTACCACCCACAATACAAATCTTCTCCATCATCCCCTTCCACCTGTCATATCTCCTCCATTGCCCCCTACCACCCTCAGGTGTTTCCAGGCGGCTACAGCACTAGTAGGGATTTATTTGCTTATCACACTTTATCCTGATTAGAATCATCCCTGGCAGGGAGAGGGACTGGGTGTGAGGGAATTACACATATCCCAACTCTGATTCACCATCTTCATCCTTTGACGAAGAGTTCACAGCATCATAATTATGAACATAGCTGCCGTGCAGGTGAGATGAACTGGCAGACCCTGCCTACCCCCATCCCCCACCCTCCAGGGGCCAGCCTGAGCTGACCAACATTTTTTAGAGGGGAGAGGGGTTGCGACTGTGGTTGGTCCTGTTCAGACTGCTTCCCATGGCTCCCCCAGAATTTAATGGGCTGAGACAAGTGGGAATGTGACAACTTTGATTTGATTTACGGTGGGGTGGGCTGCCTTACTTGCTTTCCTGAGTCGTTTAACGAGTGTGTGTGTGTGCGTGAGGGCAGATAGCGTTTCCAGTGGTTAATGATTGTCTCTCGTCATCTCGGCATCCCCTGTGAAGCCATGGAGGCCTCTACATACCAAAGCTAATGGTGGGCTGACCTATCATGCCCATCTTTCATTACCAAGACACACTAGACAGACAGTGACAATGCATTAAATAAATAAATAAATAAATATACTAAACTCAGTCAAACCCGTTTTATTCAAAACAAGCCAATAGGTAGGAATTGGCATGTCCTTAAGAATTGAGTAGATTAGTTTTATTGTGAGGAGTTTAATTGGAGGTGATTTACACCCTGTAGACAGAGAATCAGTGGCAATTTACCATGTCTAAGGTTTCTGCCAGAACCTGCAGCGACCCATTACACTTTTCAGTGGACGGGCCCATACTCCCCTGCTAAACATTAGGCTTATCCACTCAGGGTTTATCCAAACCTAGGAAGCATAGGTAAACTTGAGCCCTTTGAGTACACGAGAGTTTCACATTCAATCCACTGTGTTGTTATTCAGAGGAACATCGTGTGTGTGAGCATGTGTGTGTTAAAAAATCAGTAAGATTAAGGCGGTAATGAGGAGATGCAGCTATCTTCTTCTCTCATTTACGCAAACTGTGTGTTTTACATACATTACATATTTATGTTCCATTCAACCAGGATATTTTAATCAATGGCTTTAACCACCTGTCTTAGAGAACATCATTGAATAAAATACCATAATATTTTATCATTGTACTGGCAACTTTATACAATTTACCATACGTCGGTTTCCTCCCCTTTCTTTGTCCTGAATGAAGTATGACCATAGAATGTCCTGCTGAGGTATTTTCTCTTTCAGACATAATTAAGTGCAGCGCTAATAAATTACCTATTTTATAAGGAGCATTTCCTGTTGTCCGTTTGATTTTTCCTCCCCTAGGTGTCAATCAATCCTGGAATGCAAGAACATGATTCCTATTTACTCTGGGTCACTGCTCCAGTGCCCTTCCAGTCTGAAGCTTCATTGTTCCCAAGACTGAGAGACTTCTTTAGCTCAGCCCCTGCCCTGTTCTCTCAGCATACCATATCAAAAGCCTCCAACATTCGCTTAGTGTCTGCCGAGAGCAGCTGACCACATGTAGGACTAAGTTGAATTGATTTTTGTGATTTATTATTATCATTATTACAAGCAATAGGGTCACAGTTTGAAATCAATACAGTCCCATCCAAGGATCAACTGAACACATCCTCCTCACACAGGAATTTACCAGACCCTGCTCAGTTTGAATAGAACCACAGACCCAGATAAGTAGAAATAAATTATTTTTATTTCATACGTGGCCCAATAGACAGAGCTTCTTTGAATTTTGAATCTTTTCATTGATGTCCCATTTGAATGGTATGCCTGCAGAACAAAAAGATATTACAAATGTCAGATAATAACAGTAACAGCATTGCTTGTTGGGACATTGTTCACTTGGAGGGTTTGTTCACACCGATGTTTTTTGTGATGCTTTGTCGTGTTTTTACCTACAGCAACTTCTGGTGCAGCAACCACATGCCTAATTGACCCGCTGATGTCCAGGTACCTCTGTCAGTTTCTATCTCTCTTAGGAGTTTCGATTTACAGCACACTAGCTCAATTGAGGGTCACAGAGGCCACCTAGACTAAGTTTCAAACAGCCGAAAGATTTCAAATATATGCAAAAACAAAAAATAAAGAATAGGTTCAAATTATGGATTCCACCACCCTCCCCACTTCATACTACAGCAATATAACACTTCTCCTAAATAAAATGTAAGGTGCATTACAAAGTCCAAATGGCATCATAAAAACAGAAATAGCTCAAGTGGGATTGGTATTTGTATATCTTCAAAAACGTGTACTACAGTATTGAATTAATGTTGCTTAGAGCTCAGCCCTTTATCCCCGTATTAACAGCAACCAGCGCACATGTTCCATTTCCTCTTTTACCATAGAGCAGCTTCAGAAAATGGAAAATGATTGCCGTTGACATACTTTCCTGGATTATGAGCCCCACTTGTGAGATCTCCCCCTTCACTCACTATTGGTAAGTTCACAGACAATCATTATCACCATATCCCAGTTAATCTTAACTTTCTTCTTAACCGTTGTCTCTTGTACTTGGTAAATTACCCCCGGTTACGGTCATCCACAGGCCGGATCACTACGTTCCAGTAAAAAATTTAATATACACATGACACAAATGAACACACACCATGTGAGGAGAGAAACACATGGAGTGAGAGAGAACTGATGAGCCCTTCCTGTCCTCATTAAATATCATTATAACTAACTATCATTAACAATAATTTAACCATGTTTTCCTAAATTCCTAAAAACATCAGACCAGGCTTTTATTTGTTATATAAGTTCTCGGACCTGCCTTCTTATCATTGGATTCTAGATAAATAGTTAGCCATTGTTGCAAGAAGAACCTACAATACCTAAAAAGTTCAGTAGTATTCAGTAGTGTTCAATGGAATAATACAAAAATTATGTAATGGAAATCATGAAATATCTTGCATTGTGAGACGTTTATGTTATAAATGAAATGCAATACATGTCCAGAATACATTCATGAAGAACTAATCACAGATATTATCAGCATAAGGCAGATAACATACACACCTTATATCCAAAAGGGAGGGTCTGATATGTAAGGGGCCAGGGGTTGTGCCCTTAGCCCTCTGACCTTTGGCTGGAAGGTAAACGTCGAAATCAGACGGGAACAACGGGGCACTGCTGTTTGCTTTCTTTAAAAAGTGCTGCCTAGGCGACTATGCCAGGAATGTAGAGAATGCCACTGATCATTGTGTGTCCCGATATGGCTCGGAGGTATGCAGTCACGTTAACAGAAACCCAACCTACCTGACGGATCGAAACTACACCCACACATTATTAACCTCTCAGCGCCCGGCGTGGGAAACAATGCGGAGGCCTTGGCAGCTAATTCCTCCTTAAACAAGACAGATGGACAGCGAGGCTGCCCTGAATGGCACGGGGAACGAGAGGTGCTGGAGGGAGAGGAAGAAAAACATCAAGGTTTATTTCTCCCTGACTGACAGGACAGCCAGCCATTTTCAAAAGCAAAGGGTAGGCAGGCTTTTGAAAGAGCATAATTACTGTCTGTTGAAAACACTTAATTTAAAATATAGAGCTCCTTCTACTTGGTTTATAGCAACGGCTGACAAAAAAATCTATTTGGCATCATCTTTTTATATGCAGCACAAAGGAGACCTTCAATGGGATCTCAGCAATGAGGACATTCAGTGTTCAAAATCTTATATTCAACACACTGGCAATTCTAGGCTAAAATACAACGATGCAAAACAGTATTTTTCTACCATTTTAACAATTTGTTTTGGAACCATTTTACAGAAGAAACAAAAAATCATAGTTAAGAGGAGACAGGAGATGGAAGGAAATCATACACAGTCACAATTTTATTTAATAAATCCAAAAACACAAAAAACATTTCTCGGGCTAATTTGTTTGTACAACAGGACATGTACGTTTGTGTGTGGGTGTGTGTGTGAATGTAAGTGTATGCATGTGTGTGGTGCGAGTGGTGTTTGTGTGGGTGTGTGTAAGAGTGTGGTGCGTGTTTGCAAGTGTATTTGTATGTGGTGTTTGTGTGGGTGTAAGAGTGTGGTGTGTGTATGTGTATGTGTATGTGGTGCATGTGGTGTTTGTGTGGGTGGGTGTAAGAGTGTGGTGTGTGTAAGTGTATGAGTATGTGGTGCGTGTGGTGTTTGTGTGGGTGTGTGTAAGTGTATGTGTATGTGGTGCTTGTGGTGTTTGTGTGGGTGGGTGTAAGTGTATGTGTATGTGGTGCGTGTGGGTTTGTGTGGGTGGGTGTATGATTTTGGTGTGTGTGAGTGTATGTGCATGGGTTGTTTGTGTGGGTGTGTGAAATATAAAGGGAGAGAGAGTGAGGTTACACCTGCTAACTTAGGTCAATTCAAATAAATATGGAGTCTTTCCTTTTCCCAGCCCATCTGGGTACATTCCTGTGTGTTCCTATGGCTCTTATTTTGGGCTCCCCTCCCAGGGCCCAACCCAACTGTGGGAACCGAATTGCACAGAGGGAGTCTCCCTCTGCCTGTAGGGAACACAACTCCTGCATGCTCTTACCCAATCCACACTTGCTCCCACCACCCCTGGGCACGATGGTTGTTACAGGCATCACTGTCATTACGGGGCCTGGAATTGAACCACTTGAACCATGTCCCTGACATGGAAGATCGCTACCTGGATAGTTGCATCCACTCAGTTTTCGAAACCTACATTCTCCTAAGGTATTTTGAATGGTGTCAGACCTGGCTTTTCCTCTGTGTAGAGCATGTGTTCTATGATCCTATTTCCCCCAAGCAACCTGGGCTATCATGTAAATGCCCACTTGTGAGTCGACCAGCAGTGTGGCTGATGATGTGGATGTGGAACAGTTGAATGGAGAACATTTTAGTGCACTTAGACACCGCTCTCTTTCTCTTGCCTGTAGAGCTGACAGTTCGCTGTCATGTTCAAAAGTGGCCCTGTCAGTAAAGGTGCTCATTTGGGTTCAGATCTGGATAGCGTTATTTGCCAGTGGTTTGTAAATTAGGAGCAGTGGTACGGCATGTGTTAAACGAGCCAGTAAGGTTGTGACATTCATGTCCGAATGTCTTATTTCATTACGTCGCTAATCCTTGTGAAACATATTCACGTCATCTGTGCAACGTGGACTCTGCCTTTGTGATGCGTAACTAACGTACAAATCACAGCGGTTACAAGACTGTTTCCTTCTCTAAAATCCAGAGACGCTTTGTTCTCTGATCTTTCACGTTTCACTGCAGAACACGTGCGACAGATTTTTTAATTGCACAGTTTCAGACAAGCATCTGCCCATGCTGGTGTTTTTATTGATTTATTTATTTTTAGAAATGAAAGCACATGTTTATGAGTTCCATAATTAGCCAGTCGACTCAGACTGGGACCTACACTGAAGTGGGCACAATTTTAGAGACCCGTGACTCACCCCAGAGCAGAAGACTCAGCTGAGACTCTGAAGGGACATAAACATTCAATTGTGTGCGTGGGCTATCCTTCCCTATTCAATATTTTAGTTCCCATTGTGACCGCTACAGCTTTATGGCCCAACGACTCTTCAAAGCAGGACATAGTGATATGGCAAAAATTGGCAGAAGACGTGGGCATTGGACCATTTTCCATGACTTTTATCACCGGTATCCTTTCTTCTGTGCCCTTTGATACTGCCGGACTGAGCCACATCAAAGGCGGTGTGGGAATCATTTCCCTTTGTCTAAGTAAACCCAGGCACGGACGCTATCAGCTCACCTTTCCTCCACTGTTCAGCCTAGAATCTGACCCTCCTGACTACGCTGACGCAGCCATCATACGTTGACTCTTCGGAAATCTTCTGTCACCGGAACCACGGCAGGTAGGACACATCCATTCAGCTCTCACTTAACATGTCTTCAATTACAGCTTTAATACCAAGTCATAATGCAATGACTATCGATAATTATGATCCTATCTGTAATTTTATTTAACATTAATTTTATGTTTTGTCAATGACAGATGTGTATAAATCAGAGATAAGCAAAGCTGTTGTTTTAAGTAACAGGCACAAATGACCAATGGCAGACCACTGTAAACGTAGAGAAAACATAATTTCTCTTACACATTGTAAGATATCTCCATCTACACATTGTAAGATATCTCTATCAGTCAGCCTCCTTGAATTTCAGCCTCCTCCCCTTCAAAAATGAATAAAATTCTTTGTACATTTAATTATAAACATAATATGTTTTACACGCTCACACCCCCCCCAATCAACAGATAAAACCTGCCTTCAGACATAGTTTAATTTATCCTGCAGGAAAGCAGTTCTGGTGTCACTCAAATAAAATACAACATCAAAGTTTAATTAAGGGGTCCCAATTTTTTTACCTGTGGTAAGAATGGTACATAGCATCTCTCTCTCTTTCTCTCTCTCTCGCTCTATCTCTTTCTCTCTTATTTTCGAATAAGCGAGCAAGTATGTGCACCCCAGCTACAATCTCACAGCAACCTCTCACAACCTGAGACATGACCATCTTTCAGCTGCCTGGCATTAGGTAGAAATCGAACGTCTCTGGGTTTTCTGGTTTTCCAAATGCTTCTGAAAATGGTCCTATGTGTAGTGGTTTGATTGTTAAAATTTGCCATTGCAAATAAAAACTTGATTTATTGATTGACTGATTGAATTTTTAAAGCTAACATTATTGCTTTCTCTGGTATGCACTCCCCAGTTATACCTCTAATGCTTATGTGTAAGGCTTCTGAACTTTATATTTACCCAGGGAACTTATATTGACACTGTAGTGACCCAACCTTTTATACATAAAAATAGAGCCACTTTCTTCATCATGAATCTTAAATGACAGCCACGGCATAAAATCAGTGTGGTGCACCGCACAGATTAAAACTTCAATTTGACAAGACAGAGCAGTTGTAAAAAAGCTGTGAATCAGACAGACCAGAGCTATTGACATCATGGTTGAGACCACACAAAAAGGGTAAACACAATATGACCACAGCTGCGTGTGCATGTGCGCATATCAGCATGCCTCAGTGCAAATGTCACATGACTCAGGTGGCCGAGACTGCGTCGTTTGATCCCAGGTCCAGGTCAGTCCCCTTCTCTGTGGCCACTGCTTTTCACCTTCAAAGCCAAAGTGCCTCCTCCTCCTCCCTACAAATAAACCCCAGCCGTTACACAGCAGATCCTTCCAATTGATACCATTGGATCCAGCCTCCGCGCCTGTTTGTTCTCCATTGTTGACTTTGGAAGGTGGTGGCAGTGCTGGTTTGCCTGGCGGGGGAAACTTTGACTGTGGCGACGTGGCCTGGCTTACCGCCCTGCCCTGTGGGCCACATGAAGCCTGGGCGAGAGCATGCGTCATTGCCCATCACACAGAAACACTCTCACTGAAAAATGTGGCCCTACTCTGATGGCAGGGTACTGAAAGACTCCCCGTACTTTGTGTTATTTGGTGAATCAGACAATAATGGTTAGAAAATGCTTTGGAGCAGTTTGGAGTAAACTGTGGAGCTTTGACATGGGGTGCTTTAAAAGGTAACTTTGCAGGGAATTTTACTCTTCAAATATAACTTTCCACAGTTTTAATTGGTAATCAACATGTTCCTGACACCAGTATTCATTTCCAGAAGAACAACAACGATCTCCCCTGTCAATGATTTGAAGGAGTACTTTTGGACTGTGCACCCTCTTGCCCACTCTGACTCTGCAGATATTTCACGCCACCCACAATCATAACTGCTAATTCCTTATTTATTATGATGAAGAATACAGAGTAGACCAAATGGGGTACACGGCTACTATCACAGAGAATTTTTTTTATATTACTGGTAAATTCAACACGTGCAACTGTATACCAACTCTTGGCCCACCCAGTATAGATGGCTTAAAGGCAGGAACAATACCAAAAACCCAGGACAGGGCAGATTTGTTTCATGATAAATGGCTTGTCTTTTTAAAGGGGCTAGTCAAAGCTTGCAGGAATGGTCATACAGGACATGTCACACAGGAATCCGCAGAATTCGACTTCCGCTATGCTACATTTAGCAGCACATGTTTCCATTTTGTCACCGGAGACCAAGCGTCCTGCTCAGCGGTCAGACCAACTGCTCCTGGGAGGGTTATCGTCACGCTCATTCACAGGATTCAGCAGCTATGCTGTGATTCATTCAAAATGTTTCTTTTTTTCTGACCATGGTTTACGTTGCTTGTTGTTTACATACCACACATAGAAAATCTATGGTTTACCATTGTTTACATATATTAAGATATTCAAAGTGGAATAAACTAACTTTTTTTTGGTTTTGTGAATGTTCTGAGACAATGTGGATGTTCACAGTGGAATGTTGTTTAGGTAGAGAAATGTATTTCAGAAAAATGTATCAACCCAGTAAATCATACAGTCATTTCAAAAATCAAATAGACAGGAAGGGCTCATCCATTCACCCAGCAGTACAATTCGTGGGTTTATGCACCATTCAATAATATGATGGCATTATCTGCATAACTACTCATCCTGCTCCAAGACAAATTCTTTTTGAAAGAATTTGTCAGCCTAACAAATGTATTTTTAGTATATAGGACAGCTCGATGCTTTAACGACATTATAGTACTTCAGGAATGTATTCGTACAACTGCCGTAATGTAAATATGAACAGCAACCACATTAGCTCGGATTGGAGTGTACATGCAGAGGCATGTATCTGCAGCGGCATGGCACTGAGCGCTCCTCTTTTACTCATAATGCCAGAAACACAGTGTGTGGCTTCTGACAAACACTGTCACTCACACTGAATCACGCCTAGTGAATGAGCCTTTCACTCAGTCTCCCACAGTTGCCCTAAGGTAAAGGGTAGGAACCATTGTGAAAGGGAAACTGGAGACCATTCATTTGATCTTCTGTGCGTGTATCCATAGGCATGTTCATGGTACTGAGGCTCATCTAGGTGGAGTCCTTATAGAGGCTTACCTGACATGGCCTGCATGCCCCCAAAACAAAACAAACAAAAAATCAAGCTGTTGGATATATTTTAAAAAACAGAATTAGTCACCGATTTCAAAAGCAACTTATAATAAATAATTTCCCCCAAGGTAAACTCGTTCAATGCAAACAAGGAATTAACCACCCACTACAGCTCTGATTAATACCAAATGGAATGCACGTCAGCCCACTCAGCTACCAATAAAGAGTCACACACACACACACAAGGCCAAAAATGCTTTTTATCTCTACATCCATACCATGCAGATGAGCATATCCTCTCTTTCCATATATTTTCTATATCCATTAAAACACTAAACTGAATGGATGGCCACCACTTACACACAGAATTTTGAAAAGGTGCCAGTTCCAAATCTGTGTCAACAGCATGCGACACATTCAAACACATAACACAGATTAAGGGCATCAAGTGAAAATGAAAACCTCTGCACTCACAGCAGGGGGGTTACACAGAAAAATGGCACAATAAACTTTGAGTTCCTTCAGCACCAGTAAAGGACGGATGCTGGGCGAGAATAACCAGCCAAGGATCCTGTCTGTTTCTGATATCTGTTAGCCGATAGTGTGCCCAATGCGTCGGATCTGCGGCCGTTGCCACGGCAACCACTATGATTTCTAGGGTACTTCTCTCTCTGTCTTTACTGGAATAACCGAGGGAGGTAAAGTGAACCAACCAACGAAAAGCCAGTGCTACATCTACACACACCACAAAGCAACACAACTATTCAAAAAGATTTAAACACCGAAAAGGTCAAGCCAAGCAATGAGCCTTAGGCTCGTTAATAACCGTTGGCTGCCGTTTTTGAAACACAACCATACAGTTTAAAAAATCAACAATGGAAAAAAAAAGCAGAGTTCCAGAAAGCTCCAACGTCACTGCAATAAGTTCAAACATGTTCTCCAGGCTGTGACCTCAAGAGGGCTCATTTGTTTCCTGGAAGAGTAAGAGCCAATGCTATCCCCTCACCCACATGAGAAACGAACTGTGATGCTTAACTGTTAATCTGTGGTGAGCCAGGGCTGTCCAGATTTAAATTTAAAAAAAATATATATATATATATATGACATGGGTACTTGGCATGGAAAACACAGTGACATCAAAATTGACCTTAGAGAAATTAATGGAAATATTGAGTACATCAATACAATCATATGAGGAGCCGTACTTAAAAATTGTTTTCTCTCTCACAAATGTCGCTTAGAACAACTCAACTGCATCAGTGCACAACGTCTGCCTGGTTACAGTAGATAGCAAAACGAATATCCCAACCTACAGCAAATTTTATATATACTAAGTTTTCTTTAGGTTTTCAAAAAAGCTGCAGGAGCTATTTGAAATGTATCTGGAAAATAGGTGCTTTTTAAAACACAGTGTAAATGGAGGACCATGGTAAGCAATGCATGGAGGACACAGAGGGATGGAATGTACATTCCTCTGTACTTTACCACAAAGATTTGTTGCTGTTAGTTTCCGCCTATCATGATTGTAAATGTCAAAGTCATCACCCCTTGTAATGATTCACCTCTTTGCCAGGTGTTCGTTGCTTCCACGCGTATCCCTTGGATGATAAATTAACATGGGGGTCTGGGCAGACATAGTCGAATCTCCTATTGTCATGACTGATCCCTTTTCGTAATAGCTCCACCCCACACCCAAAGCTAGCCTGTTCCAGGTTGTTTACTTGTCTCTGAGATGAGAAGTGGCATTGCAACATGGAGAACTGATAATGGAGAAATGCAGATTCTTCATGCAGTATATATGGGGGAAAAATGTATCTATCGGAAAACTTTATAGATTGTTATGAATCATCATATTCCCCTCAGCCAGTCCTTCATCCCAAATGGAGTGAAACAAGGCTGCCCAGGTGAACATGTGCTACGGATTTACGGTATTAGATTAATGAAGTTGAGCATGCAGCTTGCATTCATCGGACAACCCCTGAAGCTTGGATTCTTGACACGATTCCAGATTTAGCTGTATGTAAATCTATTGACACAAAGATTTCACATTCTTCGAAAAATATCCCTAAAAAGATAGAGGAACTCCCATCTTCTTGGTCCAAGTAAATATATAAAAAGCAAGCTATGTAAGTTTTTAAGAAAAAAGTTATGCTCATTTTAATATAGTTCTTCAACCAAACTCAGTTTTTGATATAAAATTGCGGAGGTTAAGCTGCACTGTTGAAGTTATCAAATCCAGTGAATTATTTTATTAATGTTTACAACACAATAAATGTTTATTTATGTTGGGCCTGATGCATGGCTAACGTCGATATAGCTCATTGACACCAGCAGGCGACAGAATGACATGTGTCATGAAATCTCTATTACTTCACTTTGGGACACCATGCCAGAAATGTCCATTAATAGACCTCATGCTAAATAGAAGGGGGAACACTGTGAGCCCTGCTGGACGGAGCAATCTTATCATCAACAAATTTATAACCGGAACGTGTGTCATTACATTGCTCTGTCAGCAGTCTTAAAGTGCTGTGACACGTGTTCTAAACTTCAAGTACAAAACATTACACACAATGACAGTGGTGAACACCTTGGATTACAGCTTTTAACCTACCAGCAACAATTCCAATAACTTAAAACATTAGGTAAAAAGGAACTCTCTTTTTATATACTCTCCTTGAGCCTGCTCAAACTTGAGCCCTATGGGCTCTGTCCTTGGTTTTCTATGTAGAGAGTAAATCTTTTCTCAGCAAAGGAAAAGGTCCCTAAAGACCTTGAAGCATACCAGCCTCTTCTTTCCTAGTTTATCCGTTTCATCCCTCTCTGCTTGCAAACTGAAATTACTGAAAGTAGAAATTCATGGAAGCTTCCTTCTATTACTGATTATATAACGGACTACCAGCTGAAACAATATAATCAATCATTCAATCTATCAACCGCACACAATGACATGATATTGTTATTGACAATATTATTGACAAAGCTTTCCTACTCTGACTGCATAAAAACATAGACATGTTCATGTCACTTAATTCTCAACAATGTTGAATGGATCTGCTCCTTTCTTACTATCAGGCTCAGCCAGTATTCTGCATGGGACCTAACTCAGTAGTATGTTATTAAATATATCCAGATCAGATGGAGAAACATGAAATGTAACCTTTCTCATTTCTCCCCTCCTTCCACCAGCTCACTCTCTGTCACAGCCTGCACTTGTTTTTACATCCTGGCATTTGACAAGCTCTCATCGAACTTGAAATCCTTCCTTCTGGTTTTTGCATTATAGCTACTGATAAACTTATCTCCCCCTCCCCTACTGCAGCTCTTCCGTTGTCCCAAACCAGGACCCAAGCTGCTCCTCCCCTCTCATCCCTGGACGATGGAACAAGCTTCCTATCTCTATAAGAATAGGTCACAAAATGATTTTACTTCCTAGCTGTTGAAGATTAAATACCCTAAATGGTATTAAATGGTATAAATACCCTAAATTGTTTATACTCTAGTCAAGCTACTTTTAGGTTATCCCTCAAGTCCATTTGATATTTCTTAATTTGTATCAAGTGCTTGAAATGATGAGATCCTTGTGGTCATCGTTTGAATTGTGAAATTTGCTAATTTCATTTTCAAATCTTAATTAATATGATGTGTTACTTTGTCACTGCGTAGCTGCCACGTGCTGGTTCTGAATTAGTCTCATTTTGTTTACACAAAAAATTGCATTCGTCTTCTGTAATAGGTAGACATCCCACTGAATAAGTAGGTCTGGTAAGAAAAATAATGTAATGAGTGCTGTTGAAAAACAGAAGAGTCTCTCTCTCTCTCTCTCTCTCTCTCTCTCTCTCTCTCTCTCTCTCTCTCTCTCTCTCTCTCTCTCTCTCTCTCGGTTTGATCAAGCTTCTTTGTAGTTGGAGCTCCTACCTTGCTGTGAGCACTCCAACCCACTCCAAGGCACCCCCTCCTGCACACCCCCTCATCACTCTCTCTCGAGGGGCCTCCTTTGACCCCCTCAGCCTGCCTGCGCAGTGCCCAAACGCTGCTCCCTCCTGGAGACATGGACCCCGGCTCCGCAGAGCAGCTGGTGAAGAGGCAGTGGAATGAATCCTCTCTCCGCCACGCACTCCATCTGCAAGAAGCCCAGACAATTGGACCCGCTCTGTGATGGAAGTTGTGGTAGTAGGCAGATCTGTCGCACACAATAGCAAATTCTTTGCTTTTACTATACAAGCAAGGAATATGCTATTGTTCAGTAGCCATTTCATGTTAAGTTATTGACTGCAGGCAATGGTTTTGAAATGGATGGGAAATGAAGGACTGAACAGATTGATACAAAAACACATTGTCAATTACCACTGGGGGAAAAATTCCATCAAATACGTAGCACTATGTTTGCATTCCTAAATGGAACAAGTATTTTTTCTGAATGTTTGTAATTGAAAAGGAATCTTGTGAATCATATGTATCGCAGCATTCCATGGATTAGTGGATATAGGTGGGTAACAATCGATACCTACTATTTCGCTACTATATATTGCCACAACAATTAATTTTTGGTCATAGTCATGAAGTTTTTCTAATTACTGTATTTACGTAGTAGTTACTGAATGAATACATGTGTTCTTACTTTTTATGTTACACTGTATTCAATGAGTAACACTTTCATAGCAATCTATGTATAAGTTTGTATCAAAAAAATCACTTGGTGAAACACTAGCAATTAAAGTGTGAGTAATTGTTGAGGGCAAATACATACACAATGTATTGTAACCATTTAAACTACTATGCTTGACTTTTCAATCTTTTACTACAATTGTGTAACTGTTATTACAGTACACTTCAAGTACAAAGTAGGTTAAAGACAATGGTGTCAATATTATTGCTACATATAAACAAATGCATCCTGTTCATTTTTTATTTTTTGTATCAGCAGTAGCAAGTTACAGATTGCCATGCAAAAAAACGGCACCACATAAATAGGTATGGAGCATGCTCTGTATCTGCCCTTTTAGAAGTCTGTAACTCCAGGCATGCTGACACCGGACCCTTTCTGCACATTAAATGTGCTATTGATTTTATGTGACCTCCTCCACCCTGCCTAAAAATAGGGGGAAATATTCTTATCAGTGTGTACTATACATGATTCGTAATTGATCCAAACAGTTATCACAGTACCCTGCTTTCCTCACCTAATCCATTACATAGTAATGGTTTTCTGGGTAATTGCAATGCGATTACACAATAGTTACATAAGAACTGCATACTTACAGTGCCTTGCAAAAGTATTCACCCCCCTTGGCATTTTTCGTGTTTTGTTGCCTTACAACCTGGAATTCACATG
>JAOVYW010023371.1:13725-32148 GCA_025775045.1 Hiodon tergisus | reverse complement strand
CGATTCCCTTAGTTTAGGCATGTTGGGAGATAAATAACGCCCTTGGCTTTACATGAGACGATTCCCTTAGTTTAGGCGTGTTGGGAGATAAATAACGCCCTTGGCTTTACATGAGACGATTCCCTTAGTTTAAGCTGAACCACTTACTTGTTCTGTTACACATTTATCATTTCATAGGGAATCGGGGCCAGTAGCAATCGAGAAGAAGGGGACACAGCCAGCATGTATTCTGAGTTTACTAGATGGTCTCTTAGGTTGCATCCACGTTTAATTTTGTTGCATTCACGTTTAATGGCCACTCTGGGGTGCTCAATTCCCCGGTCCATTTGAAATCCACACCAACGTTGCCTTAGAATAGTTCTTATTTTTTCAGAATGTCTGGTATATTTTTTACTGAATAGGATTGGTTTTATTTCTCTCTCTTTTTTTTAAAAGTCACCTTGCGACACACGTCTGATTTTCCTTTTTCTGAGTCATTTAGATTCTCGAAGTCTGTGTCTTTTTAAGTTGGTACAAAAGTTGATATATGAAGAATGTGCATGTTAAATGGAAGTTTATTAACTTCAGGTTGGTTAAGGAAGTGTTTCAGTTCTTTCTTTCTAAACTAACTGTCCTCAATAAGGGTCAGTATTACTTAATAATAATGATCGTGTCTTTAAGAAATTATGGGAGTACTTCAACAACAAAAATGTTTTTAAAAGATACTTTAGCTAAACTATCTTAAATAAACAATAGCAATGAGAATAGATAGTGCCTCTTACACTAGCTTTACTGGATAGACTGCTTAAGGAGTTTTTGAGCCAAAAATTAAATAATTCACACTCTTTGAATTATTTTAGGTTTTAAAATTCTGTCCAGATTAAACAATCTTTGATAATGACCATGCCTTTCTATACCATTTGTGGGAATTATCCACTGTATATGTGTAAATCTGTAAGTTATACGTAAATGTGTAAAAACTGCTGTTGCTATTGATATTGGCCTACATATTTTACTGCAAAAAAAGCAACATGATCCTGATTTGGCCTCATCTTGAACCTGTACATTTCAGCAGAATAATATTTATTAAAACACATTCATTTTCTCCCACCCACAAAACATCCATCCCCCAATTTTAACCACAGCTTGGAGACCAGCATAATGTTTTCATAAGCCACACCTGAGACTCATCCCAGATTTGAAATGCTAAAGGTTTGTGGTGGAGATCATACAGATGTAAATTCATTACCTGTAAAAATGTGGGCCTATTTTGTTTGAAGCAATGTTGTAATTTTGACACATTTAATGCAATGTATTTAAAAACGAGCCATGTTGAAACCCTGTGAATGATTGAATTTAAACTTTGGATTGAATAAAAATTATTTATTGCGTTGTATCTTTGTTTACAAAATGTAACCGTTTTTCATATTAAGAGACTGGTCCAAGAAAAGAAAAAAGACCAGTGTCATAAGGAACTGAGAAACACCATTTATTTGGGTTTCGTTAACTCTTGGCAGGGTAGAGTTGTAAAATGCACAGAGTAAGAAATTGGTATGTTTTCTTGGCTGTAAAATTGCCACTAAAAAGACCCACATATTCTTAATTATTGGTGAACTATAAATTGATTTACCGTATTTCAACAGCTCTGGGATCAATTTAAAAATATGATATAAGACTTCTGGACCTGCAGAAATTTGATAAACCCCTTTCGCATAGAAAAATCACTACGTCCATCTACCAACATATAACCTGGTGCGCGTAAATACGTGTAGTCCGGTTTGCTCCGTTTTTGAATCATAAATGACAGACGAAAAATTGTTTTCGCCCAAGATAGAGCTTCTGTAATTTAGTAGTATAGTCATTAGCCTTCAATTTCACAGCATGTTTGCTTATATACCACGGAGCAACTGCTAAACTACATCATATGTAATACATATTACAGGCACCTAGCAATTCGTCAGATGAAAAGAAAACCCGAGCTCGTTTTACTCGGGTCCAGGTAGGAACTACTTAGCCTACTACACTTTCTACATTGAACCAGCTGAATAAGTGTGTCAAAAGTAAAGACGACTAACTGTATGATATTGTCCAGGTCATAATAGATGTTGAAATCCATGTTGCGTTGAACTACAGAAGAAATTTGGAAACATATGATTGTTAAGCATTGTTAAAATGTTCTTTTAATTGGCCAACATATGTTTTTCATGATGCATATTTGTTCCCCGTTTTTAATAAACAATAATTACATACTTTTTGCTAACAATAATCATGCATGCATGAATTACATATTGTGCTGAAACAACGTTCCATTATACTTTCTGGAACAGTTAGACACCCGTACCAAGCGCATGCGCGTAACAAGGTTAACCTAAACCTTGAACGTTTCTGTATTTTCTTTTGAAGAAGCATTTAAAGCTAGTTTATAACGAGTCGAATACATTTCAGAGTGTGGGGGAAATATTGGCAGATTTAACGTAAAAGGGATACGCCACAGTACGTATTTGAATGCCACATACAGTCAATTAAATCCAAGGTAAGCTAGCTAGCTAGCTAAAGGTGTAGTGATGAGCTTTTTCAGTTTTGGACAGAATGCAGACATTGATATAGTCCTTAATGATGCCGAAACGAGAAAGAAAGCAGAACATAAGACTGAAGATGGAAGAAAGGACAAGTATTTTCTGTTCTACGATGGCGAGACGGTGTCGGGGAAAGTCAACGTAACACTAAAGAATCCAGGGAAGAGGCTCGAGCATCAGGGCATCAAGATAGAATTTACTGGACAGATTGGTAAGTTAACAGTTGGTAATTGTACCTGGCTAAAATGACCAGTCTAGATAGAGAATGTACAACTATGCGTAGAGTACATTTGGATTACTTTACTGAATCTGAACAACTATTAAATTAATATTTCAATTTATTGACCTAGTCCGCCTCTAATCGCGGCTCGAACCCACACCGTGGTGCAGTCGTACCTGTTTCTCCACAGCCAGAATGAACCGGCACCGCGATCTCCCAGAATGCCGTGCGATATGCTCTGTGCTCTGCTCTGTTCGACATAATATTACTCCAGTCTGGCCCAGATGAACTGAGCCAGAATTCATTGTATGTTGAAAACCGTTGCCATAAAAGAGCTATTGTGTACTTAATTGAAGTAAAAACGGATTCAGCCTTTAGTAATTATAATTAGTAAAATAAACTAAACATTTGATATGGGGATATCCTTTTCATTTGGCCTTTAATAAACAAGTCGAACAACTGCATATTTTACCGCTTGAATCTGCAGCCAGAGCATATCCAATTCAGAAGAAATGCACGCTAGTTTGCTCCCTGTATCTGTTGGTACGCTGTAAAAAAAATCATTCAATTGTTATTGGGAAAAAAAGTTTTAAATCCAGGCAGTTTTATTTTACTTATTACAACTGATCTGTTCTATTTAATCAAAACACGAATTATACCCGTTTTTTTTAAACCTAAAAATCCTGATCCTTAAAAACAAACTAGATTAAGTTAAATTCTCACCAAAGAATACCATCTGAAAGGAAAGCTAACTTTCTCAAATTATCATTCAGTTGAAGCAGAAAATACACAACAAAAGTTTTCAAGCTGGTGTGCAAATTCAATATTTTGAGAAAATGAGATTATACATTTTTTGACATCTGTTCACAGAGCTTTACTACGACAGAGGGAATCATCACGAGTTTGTTTCTCTGGTGAAAGACTTGGCCCGACCCGGGGAGCTCACACAGAGCCAGACCTTTGAATTTGAGTTCACGCATGTTGAGAAACCCTATGAGTCTCACACGGGTCAGAATGTGAAATTACGGTATGCACAGAGCCCTGTAATATTGACCCTTCTACAAATATATACAAGAATGTATCAGATTAAATTACATACAAACAACATAAAAGAAAAATGTGACCCTTTTTCCCAGGTACTTTTTACGGGCGACCATTAGCAGAAGGTTGAATGACATCAGTAAAGAGATGGATCTTGTTGTACATACACTCAGTACGTATCCGGAAGTGAACTCCTCCATCAAGATGGAAGTTGGAATTGAAGACTGCCTTCACATAGAGTTTGAGTACAATAAGTCCAAGTAAGGAGGATGTGGATTGTTGAAGCATATAAATGTTTAACTTGACTGAACGCAGACACAGCATCATTAAGGAGATATGATTTTTGATGCACCAATGTAGTTTTAACTATAATTCAAAAATTAAAACTTATTACTTTTCTTGAAAGGAAAAATAGTTGAAAAAAACCAAATCACTTTCCAAAGGTTCTGAACAATTTTCTCTGTATTTGTATCAAAATTCAGACAGCCTTTTATATCAACATGAGTAAAGTTCCCTGGTAAACAGCTTGATAAATATTTCAGATATATAAGCAGGAATGATTTAATGCGTTAACCTTGTAGTGTGAATTCATTCACAGCACTGAAATGTTTGGAAAAAAATTGTTAAATAACAAAACCCTTTTTGTTATTTTGTTTTGCGATAACCCAGTCTGTCTTTGAAATTAATCTTTGTCTAAAAATTCTAGGTATCATCTTAAAGATGTCATAGTAGGAAAGATCTACTTCTTGTTGGTGCGGATTAAGATTAAACACATGGAAATTGACATAATCAAACGGGAGACAACGGGCACAGGCCCAAATGTGTACCATGAAAACGACACCATTGCCAAATACGAGATCATGGACGGAGCACCGGTAAGAGGTAACCCAAAAACTCCTTGTCCGTCAGCCTTCAAAAGAATTTATGCACTTTGAGACATAACTTATATATCATAGAACAGGTCCTCCTTTAGTTCTTTTACTTTTATCAAGGAACAGATCAAATCTATATAACAAATCGAGACTCGTGCTTCTGAAGCATAGATAATTACAGTGAAAGAGTGCTTTGAATCCATAAGAACTCAAGACACCTGTTCAACAGTTTGTGTTGGAGATTTTGAGCTAGATGTTAAAATCTGGCCAGATTTGGAAGCTGCTCCTCACACAACAATTGGTGGTTTTCTGGAACGGAAGAGCCTTGCTGAAATGTCAGTTAGAAAGGTGAGAAAAGGCTTTTATTGACAGGTTTTTTATTGACAGGTTGACAAGGAGGATGATCCCTATTTCTGTTTTAAGGTGAATCAATCCCAATCCGACTGTTCCTGGCTGGATACGAGATGACCCCCACTATGAGGGACATCAATAAGAAGTTCTCTGTCCGTTACTACCTCAACCTTGTGTTGATAGATGAGGAAGAGAGACGCTACTTCAAACAGCAGGTACAGTAGTCCAATGTATTGGTTTTGGATATGTCCTGCTATGGCAGGTGGTGTAGACGTGACATGACATGGGTCAAGGACAGTTAAGGATGAAAATGAAAAATGAAAAGGCAGAACTAAAGTCATAACAATTTTTCCAACCGTGGTCCTGCATATTCTCCCTCTTTTTGTAGATTATTAGGTATGTTTTAATTTATAAGATATATTGTCTCTAAGAAAATATTTTATGAATTCAAGTGGTGAACCAGCAATATAACCTGCTGTGTCTGTGACGGAACATGCAAATGTGTCTTCCCAGGAGATTCTGCTGTGGAGAAAAGGTGACGTTGTGAGGAATAGCATGTCCCATCGAGCTAGCATTGCTTCACAGCGCTTCGAAGGGTCATCGAGTGCCGAAAAGCTGCTGACACAGGCTTAGCAGAACAGTGGCTAACTCAAGCTGCTTCAAAGGCAGAACAAGAAGATCCACGTGCAGCTGCGTGTGTGTGTTTTGTGTGTGCGTGTCAGAGGGGAAACGCTGTCATTTCCAGCTCAAAACTCTCTATTAACATTGGTGAGATTTCTCTTCTCCATCAATGCAATTAAAGGGATCAGAGAGAAATTTTAATGATATTCTGGAATTAGCATTACACTTAAAAAATAAAAGTTCAACTCTGCACTGAGGTGGTTTTGCAGCATGAAGTAGTGGCCTGCCTTCACTGAAAGCAATGCAAATGTATCTCTGCAGTGTAGGGTTTTATATGTCTGTGTTCCACTTTATTCATCTACCTGTACGTGTACCAATGCTGGCAAGAATGGAGGACAAGCTAATTATGCTTTAATGTTAATAAAATGGTTTAGTATCATCTTTACTAAAGTTTTGTTTGTATTGTATTTAGCATTGCAGCATCTTACACATAGACCCTCATTTCAGTATCATAATGCAAACAACAAATATTGTAATATTTAGCACAAGTACTTATAGACAAACTGTGAATTTTACTGCAAGCATTTATTTGACATTCTGTAGTACAGACTATATCACTGAAACTAAACATTTGTTTTTGTCTTGTTGCCTTTATTTACTGATAAATAATAAATAGTTATGACCAAGAGCAATCAATTTGTCATTATTTTCAATACTAATTATAAGAACTGAGATCATTCTAAAGCTATATATGGTTTGACTTTTTGGTATTATGAGGGACATTTGGCTTTTATTATTGGAGCAAGTAGATTATTCAGATACTTTGATATATACTGTGTTAGCAAGATGCATTGTACATGTGAAGTGTGTAGTTTTTTTAAAATTACATACATGGGTTTTAGGGCTTTTCTTTTGCTTTTTTAGTGGAAGGGTTCCATAATGCACCCTGTTAATTTTATGGATCTATAACTAATAAGAGAGAGTGCACTTTGTGTTTTTATTGTGATTATTGAACACAAAAGGAACACAACCTCTTATATTACATTTAGACATTTTTATTGTTCAGTGTAAACTTTAAAAGCCTTCTCTCAAACAAGGACAGCCAGGATTGGGTCTGGAATGCAGTGACATATAATCAACTGGATCAAGTATCATCTGAGCCCATGTGTACCAAAGAATCAGGGTTTTGGTTATGAAAAGATTCTAAGATTTTAAGAATCAAAGTCTAGCATGCAGCAAGCGACTAAACCATTATCATAATGGTTTATACTGACTGGTGTGTGTGTGTGTGTGTATATATATATTTACACACACACACACACACCCACACACTTTTCCCATGTTTACAGTAAAATCACCTTCACACAGAACTAAATTGGGTCTTCGTCTTCTAGATTCAGGATGAAGTCAAATTCTTCTGCAGAATGAATAAAAAGATCATTAGATAGCTATTCGTGCATATGCACAGGACCTGAGAATAGATGTAATGAGAATATCATCTGAATCCAATAAATTCTGGTGAAATGATCTGTGTACTAAAACTCCCCATCAAAAATCCCTGTAATGGTTTGGAACCAAATACTTGTTTAACATGTGCGTTGTCCTCAAATTGGTAATACTAGACTGAATGTAATTAATTGAACGGCTAATGAATTATTTCTAATTAACATGAGACTGCATTTTGAAATTTCTCAAGGTACCAATTACCAAAAAATAATAAGCACATTATTACACATCTATAACAACATTTTTGTCAAAAACTCAAAACCTGCAAAATTGGTTCTAGAACTGAGACCATATCTAAATATCAGAGAATAGCAAAATATCTGAAATTCCATTTAACAATGGTTTTCATTAAGGACATAGCACGTCTTCAAAAAAATTAATACAAAAAAAACAGATACCGGCGGTGAGGGGTTGCACAGACAGCCTGGCTCTTGTGAAGAGAGCCATGGCCCGCAAAGGTCCATTCTTTGCCTTGTGCTGCAGATGGTACTTCTTCAGCTCAGACAATGAGATGAAGCGCTTGGTCATCCTCTCAAACTTCACATCCACCTGAGAAAAACGTGTGAAATCCTATGGTGTCAGTTACCCCCCTTTACACGTGCATGTCATAAAGAGCCACCATTTCCCCTGCATCTGAAATTAGCGCTTAAAACTGGAACCGGAATATTGAAAAGTCTTACTGTGACCCACTGCTTTATGCACTCAGAAATAATTAAATTAAATTACACATTTATTGTAAGCACTGACCATAGACCATTTAGGATTTTCTGGTTTGCTGGAGGCATCATAATGGACATCCTTTTTGTCAAACTGGGTGTGATCCACATAAGCCTCCTTGACAATCTATAAAACAGAAATATATTTACAAATACAAATGGAAAATAAGCATAAGAGTAATTAGGTTATTTTAATGTGTACAGTGTAATTGTATATGAATTACAAGTGATGAGTTGTTACTGCTTGGTCACTCTTCTAATAAAACTATGTACACACATGTACCATCAGCGTCCTAAGATAAACTACATTAACAACCTGGAGGATTCCAGATGGTGATGATCAATATAGCCACAAAAAGGTTACCTTCATTAATCCAACAATTCCAGGTTCTTTACAATTACTGTGGTAGAAGAATGCAACCTGGCCAATTTTCATCTCCCTCATGAAGTTGCGAGCCTGAACGGGCATTTGAAAATCATAAGAATCTAAAACAAAAGAAATTAATCTATATGCAAGGTCAATCATAAGAATCTAAAACGAGAGAAATGAATCTATATGCCTGGAAAATGTTCCCCCAAACCTGATAGTTTCGAACTCCATCCCAGCATCCTGTTTGGTCGGGAAGAGCCTTCAGATCCTCAATTCCGAACTATCGTATAAATAAATAAAAAAAGATAATGTAAAGTTTGACGTGTTTGTCACGTACTTCACTAGCACGTAGTTATCTTTTAATTTATTAAACGGTTACCTTCACATCAACTCCATTTTCAAACCGGCTTTCAGGTTCTGATTTCATCAGCCAGTGGCAGAGTGTTTTATCCTGCGGAGAAACTATGTCTGGCACCTTCTGGTTCCCAGAATTCTTGGCATTTGGGATCTTCCTTTTAATACGCACTTCCTTGACAATCTTTTCAGAGGAATCTTCTACATCCTTAGCTGATTTTTCCATTGGTTCACCTTGTTGGGTTTTATAATTATTTATTTCATTGGGAAAGATAGTTTGGATAAAGAAGGGAAACCAGAGTGATTACCTTTCATTCTTACACTTGGTCAAAATCGACCAACACAAAAAAATATATCTCAAGTTTCTGAAATGACATTCAATACAGTAAAACCCAGCTGCATTTGTAAAGCACTGATAATATTCTCATATTAAATTGCATACGATTACAGTCCAGACCTTTGAGTGGGTGCCTCTCCTCCAATTGGGGCTAAATCTCTCATTGATAACAATAAAAAATTATAATAGTAATTGATGATAAAAAATTAATTTAAAAACAAAGATGAATGGAGACACTGCAGAACTAGTTTGTCGCAGACTAACTATAACTGGATTTCTATGCAGTTCATTTGCAGAGAAAAGCTGAAGCAGAAAGAAGCAAACCTGAAGATGAGAAGGATCACCGGTAGAACCGTTGTGTTTATGTTCATTACAGAAAGGGTATGGTAACTATAGTAACTTACTTGACTGCACTGGTCCACCTCGAGCTCTCTTCTTTGGTGGCATTTTCTAGAGTAAAGAGCATAGGATGCCCGGTGTGGCCTGAAAAATATATGACGTTATTTGATTTTATATTCGCAATTTCTGCATTTTTGGTCCTTTTCACGATTCACAAGTCAAAATCATCGTGGATATATGCTAAATCTACAACTAGTACGGCCGCTTGTTCTTAGGAAGCTCTGAATTTATGTGACTTGTAGAGTTACTGCTGTACTGGATCAAAGACATAACTTGGAACAGTATTTGGCAACAATTTTCAGCCTAAATGTCTATGAACTTATTCAGGAAACCACATTTTTAAGAACAACGACACGTAACCACAAGTCCTGTACCAATGTCGTCTCATAAGGCAGAAGCAAATGTATTTACAATGTGGACGTCATTCTTCAATTTGATCGCTGTCGATTCTTTTTGGGCGAATTAAAACATTATGTTCAATCAAAAGTAATTTGAATCAACGTAAAATAACGATTTTCCTGTGCACATAGCGTGACATAGTGACACGTGATACACATTAAGTAAAAGTACAACATAATTTATAGCAAAAAACGAGTTATATATTATCTGTAGCAGTCGGCTACATACGGCTTAGGCTCCCATTAAAGCTGAGGTTGACTAATTTGCCAAGCAGTTCAGGTAAAGTTTGGCTAACGAAGCAAATATGCGTAGTTCTCCTGAATGTTTTCTTGAATATAATCCCTGTATCACTACATGCACTATAAAGCGTAAATAACTGTAACGCAAACTTATTCTGATTTCCAGCGGTGAAAATTGGTTACTAAAGTATTGACGTTAGGTCCGCACAGAAACTCCAGCCCGTTCAACAGAGACCGTGACGGAGATTCGTTTAAATTATAATTTTATTTGATCGCATTCCCTCTCTCTAATAGCACACACAACCCTTTAGAGTTTATTAACCAAGTGAAGCATACCGTTTGTATTAAAGTAGCCCATGGTAACGGCAATTTAAAATGCACAACAATGTCGCAGGTAGGATAGACGAAATATGCCTAACATACTAACGGGTAGTCACTGTAGCAGTTTGGTACTTACTCCGGTTGTAACCTTCCTGCAGCTGGGAGAAAGTGGGAGTAAATACAACCAACGTGAGGTACTGACGGGCAGTTCGCGAATCTATTCGATTTGCGACCACTAATGACTTCTAAACGTCAGAATGAGGCGACGCATGGGACAGAATCCAAACGTTCACTCTCGCAGACACTTTTATAAACAAATTGAAACTGGTTATAACATCAGAATTGTTATTTTATTGAGAAAGTCAGGACACATTAAGTTAAAAGGCAAACACAAGTTCAGTCATGACCTTAGAAGTAATTCTAAAAATGACTTCAAGTTTCATGTCACCTCTGGTTCTTGAATAAAAGTGAAATTATACAGTTATATAAATGGTATATGCTGTGATGCTAGAACTATAGCGAAGTGGTTACTCTGGCTTGGCCCTCTTGATTCTACTTGGCGAAACTACATTACCCAATAACAAACTGCAAATGCGTGTCGTAACAACAGTCTCTCAAAAATTATGGCGTTAGCAGGGAAGTTATCTGGAGGATTCAGGTTGAGGCCATACATTGGCAAAAGTCTACGTTTAATATTTAACAGAATACACAGACGGGGGACAGCGTCTTGCATCGATCGTAAGCTTCATGTGGTACTATGAGGGAATTCAATTTTGTATTGTTAAGCGCTAGCGAGTGAAATGTACTTAGCCAGCCCCCTACCGCTGGCTATTGGTCACCGAAATACTTTCCCTGCGTTTATGTTCTCAATTGTGATACTAATTGCCATAACTAGCTCACTTGCAAGCTAACATTTTATTAATTGTAATAATGGAAATAAATTACCTTCGGTTTGATCACCATGGCTTATTCGTTTATCCTTAAGACGCGTTATTGAATGTGTCTTGCTTTTTTATGGTTGAAAATATGACCTTAGCAGAGCAATTATGCAAGAAAATTGTAGTCTGACTTTGATGTTTCAGAAATCATTCGCTAGTTGTATTCATACTGTATGCATGAAATCTCGCTCAACTGATCGTGATCTGAATGTTTTTAAATGTTATCTTCCTTTCTTTAACATTTCATCACGGAAACTTTACACAAGCCACATACCATCAGTTGTTACTGGTGATGTGTGGTTTCCATTCAATGACATGTTATTGTGGGGGGGGTTAAACGAAGGGCGCTTTTAATTAATTCTGGTCATATATTTGCTAGCTGAAAAGGAATGTTTTTACTGACATGTACTTGTATTGTACCTGTCCATAACAATTCTCTCCGTGTCATCTCGTCCCAGCTTCCCTCGGGCTCACAGATGAACAGAAGGAGTTTCAGAAAGTGGCCTTTGACTTCGCAGCTAATGAAATGGCGCCGAACATGGCAGAATGGGACGAAAAGGTACCCTATTCTAAATGATTATCCCCAGTGCTTTGTTTCTAATGCTTTTTTATGGTAAGAACGAGGCATAGCATTGTAAGTAACTATTGGAATAATCAATTCAAGACTAACATCACTCGCACTGTTACTTTTGGTTGTCTGCAGCTATGTATGTTGGCTGCTACTGTACATTTTTTATTAAATATGTTTGGGATTTTCCCTTTTAAAGCCTAAAGTTGTGTGTATACCTCTTCAGCTAGATTAGTCCCATTGAGTATGAAGACTAGTTTATGCTCCTCTGGGACAAAACGTCTTTTCTGAAACATAACTTTTTCCATAGGAAATATTCCCTGTTGATACAATGCGGAAAGCAGCACAGCTGGGATTTGGGGGGATTTATGTGCAGCCAGATGTGGGGGGCTCTGGCCTCTCCCGTCTTGACACGTCAATCATATTTGAAGCTTTATCTACTGGCTGTGTCAGCACCACTGCATACATGAGTATACACAAGTAAGGACCTGGTTGTTGGAAGCCTCCGATTATATTTGATTTATATCTCTTGCAGGTCCCCTGGTGTTACCAAGTTTTGAATTAATGTAACTTTATTTGTGTGGATGAAATTACGTGGATCAAAATGAATGAAATCTCATCTGATTATTCCCTGTAGCATGTGTGCATGGATGATTGACACATTTGGAAACTCTGAGCAGAGAGAGAAGTACTGCCCTGAACTATGTACTATGGATAAGTTTGGATCCTACTGTCTCACGGAACCTGGTGAGTTTCAGAACCTAAATTAATTAGTTAATTAATTTTTCGACTACAATGCATGTTCATTTTATATAATTATATTTGTTTTAGTAAAAGTCTTTGTAATAGCTTTATCTGGGACTTCACAAACGGTGTTTATTTCCAGGCAGTGGAAGTGATGCTGCTTCATTGCTGACTAATGCACAGTTAAAAGGTGATCATTATATCCTGAATGGTTCAAAGGTACAGTATGGGTTCTTACGTAATCCATGATATGATCAGTATGGGATGATGGATGCTGTACATTTGTTGGACTCATCTGCTGTTCCCTGCTGTGTCAGGCATTTATCAGTGGGGGAGGAGATACAGATGTATATGTAGTCATGTGTCGAACTGGTGGAAAGGGTGCGAAGGGAATTTCATGCCTGGTGGTGGAAAAAGGAACGGCAGGACTCAGCTTCGGAAAGAAAGAAAAGAAGGTAACATTCGGTAATGTCTTACTTAATATCTGTCATCAGGAGAGAAGTAGTCTTGGGAAAGAGACTTGGGTTTAACTTATTTCTACATTTTGGGACCTGTGTAAAAAAATGTATTTAAGTTTTGTTTTGTGTAGCTTGTACCATAAAACCCTCTACCCAAAAGCATTTTATTTTAGAGTTTCTTAGTACTTCTTACCATCAGATAGAAATGTGTCCACTAGGGGGCATAGTTGGGTTTAAATAGCTCTTGTTAAAAAGTAGGACACTTCCAAACAAGCATCATGATAGATAAATTATTATGTTGAAATAGGTGGGTTGGAATTCCCAGCCAACACGTGCGGTGATATTTGAAGACTGTGCTGTTCCAGTTACAAATCTGCTTGGCAGCGAGGGTCAAGGGTTTAACATTGCCATGAAAGGCCTTAATGGGGGCCGAATCAATATTGGTAAGTCATCATGGGTCTCCGTTTCGAATGATGCCTTTGGGCCACAGAGCTGGTGTAGTTTTCTATAAACATAAACACTTGTAATAAGATGTAGTATAAGGGTGCAGTAATTACTTATTATTTACTTGTTCTCTCAGCTTCTTGTTCCCTAGGTGCAGCCCATGCCTGTGTTCAGCTAGCGAGAGACCATCTGACAGTGCGCAAGCAATTTGGCGAGTCTCTGTCCAAGAGCCAGGTGAAGAACATGTGTGTTGTGTCACGTGTGACAGGTCATGCACGCTGTTACATGGATGTGGATGTAAAACTTGTGGTTTTTCAATTCTGCAGTTCCTCCAGTTTAAACTTGCAGAGATGGCCACCAAACTGGTGGCGTCGCGGCTGATGGTGCGTCAGGCCGCGGTGGCCCTCCAGGAGGATCGAGGTGACGCCGTGTCTCTGTGCTCCATGGCTAAACTCTTTGCCACGGACGAGTGTTTCACGGTGAGTTTGCCAGAACATCACAGGTAGGGTTCCAAGGGCCTGGTCACCTCTCAGGTGAACCCTCATATGGGGTTCAAAAAGCCATTCAAATAGCCATCTCAGTTATATGGGGTTCAAATAGCCATTCAAATAGCCATCTCAGTTATATGGGGTTCAAATAGCCATTCAAATAACCATCTCAGTTATATAAGGTTCAAATAACCGTTTAAATAGCCCTCTCGGTTATGTGGGGTTGAAATAACCATTCAAACAGCCATCTCGGTTATATAGGGGTTTAAATAGCTATTTACAAATTGGATGCATAGCGAATTTCTTTAGGCCTGGAATATAACGGAATTGGTTAATTTTAGGGGCCCTGCGTAAATATATACCCTATAACACATGCACTATAAATGATCCAGTCCCTCTTTGCTGTCTTTAATGCATCAGTTTGTTTATTTATATAGAAGATTGGCTGGGTGCATGAGAATCAAATGCATTTCTGAACTAAGGAAGTGGATAAATAAGGTATTGAAGTTTCTGCAATGATGTGAACGTTTGCTCATGTGTCCTCGTTTCCCGCAGTAATCCCCTAAATGGCAGGGATCTTGTGCGTTTTCACACTGGGATTTTCAACTTTCCATCCTAGGCAAATCCCATCAGGGAATATTTTGAACGAATGGTTTTACCAAGTCTCTTAGATAACAGAGTTTTGGCAGTTACATAATCATTAAAACATTTTTTTTTTTTCAAAGTAGTACAGAAGCTATTAATCTCTCGCTAAGTATTAGTGAATCTGCCGCAGATCTGTAACCAGGCACTACAGATGTTTGGAGGGTATGGCTACCTGAAAGACTACCCTGTTCAGCAGTTTGTCCGGGACATCAGAGTACATCAAATACTGGAAGGTAAAACCAAAAAATATTTGTTTGTGTTAGTTGTGGTATTTTATAAATTTGTTTTTAAAGATTATATTTTTTGATATTTTTAAAGGAGTAACATGTTTTTTCACTTGCTTCTTTTGTTTGCAGTCTTAAATAAAAAATGTTTAAACGTTTATGTCAAAAGATTAATCACTAGGGCTATTTAATGCAACTCCATTTTGAGTGATATCTCAGAAAGGACTCACATTTGTTTCCCAATTTATTGGAGTGTAGCAACTAATTTAGACCTTATCTGTCCTCTGTCTTTCAAAACCTCTTAAATGTCATTATTTGATAAATATTTGTTGAATCGTGTTTGATATTTGATTGAATGCTTTATTTCAGGCACAAACGAAGTGATGCGAATGATAATTTCCAGAAATCTACTGATGGATTCATAAAAGTCTGATACCTTTCATAAGAGTCTACCTGGGATGCCGTAAAATGATTTAATCTTTCAGTTTCGTTGGACTGGTCTTCAGTTCTCTCTTTTGTATGGGATCGACCTCCTAAGGTTTGCATTGATGAGAAATTATTGATTTTAAATAAAATACCTTTGACTGACATCTTGGTCTGGTCATTCTATACCAGATCAAGAAATTCTTGGACCTCCACACCTCAAAACCATTTAAAATCTGAGTAAATAGTGCTTACAGTATGATTCAATTCTTACTGTGTCTAGATTCAAATTTTTATATAGTTTAAGCATCACTAGCTGTGCACCAGTTAGGATCAGATCAGTTGGGGTTAAGAACCATTTAAAAAACGTTAAACGAAAGACAGTTAAAAGCATAAGGTATAATTTACCACAATAAACAAGCACAAAAGCATGTTTCTGTTACATATGACGTATTTATCAAGCAATGTCAAAGAGACCAGAGAAAAATTGAGATTTGGGTAACAGCTCAGTCAAACCTAGTTAGTTTAAATATTTAAAAGGCATACTTGCTTCTTTTGAGAAGGATTCTGAAAAACTGACTAGGGCTTAAGAAGCAAAAATAACATTTTAACTTTAACGACTGAATCAAAAAGTATAATTTAAATTTCTATAATTTAACTGACCAATTAGTTACTTAGCAGACAGCGTTATCCAGAGTTTGATTTGTATTACGTTTTATATTCCTCTTCAAATAACTTGGATAAGTGCTTTTTTCAAGGGCACACCAGTACTGTCCAAATGGTTTGCGAGCCTCTGGGTCTTATACTAGAAGACTGGACTGTGGGGGTCGAAGGTCATCCCGTCTCTCTATGTGACGGTTGAGCAAGCTGTCTTCAGGTTCTGGTGAGGCGAAGCGGACTGTTGACTGCGTGTGTTCCCCTCTTTGGAACATGCCGGAAAAAACACTTTCATTAGTGGGTTTGGAGTAGACCATGCAGGAAACAGCACTTTCATTAGTGGGTTTGGAGTAGACCACGCAGGAAACAAAAACGGCATCACCATGTCACATGGAAAGGGACTGACCTCAACTCATGGTTCTCTTCAGTTGCTTTGGGCTTTCTCTTCTTGTACCAGAAAAAGTACGCCACCACTGCACCGAGGAGCAGGAGGGCGATGAAGGTGCCCATTACTGCACTACCAATGATAAAGGCGTTGCTGATGTCTAAGAGGGTGGAGCAGGATGGTGGCAAGGGACAAACATGGCAACAACTGAAAATACAGGCTTTAAACAGAATACTTGTCATGGACACAGGGCTTCCTTTAGATAAGTTGAATTCAATAAATGAGCACATGCCTCTTTACCGTAAGTCTATGTAAAGCCCTTTAGCTTATACACGTGTGGTGCTGTAATTCGATAAATTAAAGTGGGTTGCTAGGTCTTTTCAGTTGAATCAGTTTGCTTTTAATTTTACTTTCAGTAGTCATGATGATAAACCTGCATGGTATACGTGGAGGAGAACTGGTACATATTGGTTAATATTTAATCAAAGCCCCACCCTCTTAACATGCTAATAGCAGTTCTACCCAGTGAGCCGCACACACTGATATAAACAGACATTACACATGACTTGAGACGACGGTACCCACAGGATACCCTGACAGCCACGCTGCAGACCGCTGCTCCCAGCTCATTGGTGGCTGTACAGGTGTAAGTGCCTGAGAAGGGGGCTGATAGGTTGCGTAGGACCAGGGAGCCCGTCTGCTGGTCTGGAACAGAGAAGAGGCACCCATAGGCTGGGCTAAAGCTACAAGGACACAGAGAGGTTCAGCCCTGATTAAGTATTTCGAGATTTAGGGTAAAACGGCCCAACAACCTTGGAGAAAAAAGAAGAAAAAAGTTTGATTAAAGTTTAAGCTGGGCTAGGTTTCTCCAAGAGAAGGTTGTTGCACAAAGGGAAATTATTTTGATTGATAACAAGTCTGTCAGAGGCAGAGAGCCAAGGCACCAAGCATATGTACACAAGATATCATTGAAAGCACTGAATGAGGTTTTGCTTTTTCTGACGCTGATTAGTTCAATACATTTTTCTTTTTGATGTTAGTTTCTTTGCAACAGAGCCTCGGAGCACTCACATATCCACTGTAAGTGATATAGGGACGTAACGACTCTGGTGCATTTGTGGCTAAATACATTTTCTATGAACGGTATAGAACAGTATTCATATTGTAGTTGTGTGATAGGATGCAGTGAAACCCAAGTCTTGTGCACCTTCCACCATGTTATCCAGAGACAACGGAGCTGCATTCTTCTCTCTGTTCCAGGAGTAGACCGGGGCAGGAAGACCCACAGAGGATTTGCATGTCAGGGTGACGTCCCTGCCCAGATAGGGGTTTCCATTCAGCTTACATTCCGGTGTAGAAGGTGGCACTGAACAACAGCCGGATGGGGACATGACGTTAGCACACCTCCAGGCATACCGTCATCTAGAGAGTTTGCACGTTCTGTAAATGTCAAATAAATCATGGGTATGAAATGGCTAATGGTTGGAGGAGAATATACCTACTGAGGACTGTGAAGTTGACTAGGCCCTGTCCACTGCCTGACCAGTCGTTTGGGTTAGTGACATCACAGATGTACAGCCCCGTATCAGACGGCTGTACGTTAAAAATGCGGAGCGAGGCGGTGCCGTGCACGGGTGGGTTATGGAACAGGGCCGCTTTTCTCTCCCAAGAACCGACCCAATATAACTGCCCATTGTAATATAACACCTGTACAGAAAATATACAATGTGTAAGGGGTGCCATTTTTCATGCACATTAATGCTGAAAGTAAAGCTGTCAGAGTGCCCAATGCCTTACCCTCTCAGCCTGGATAGCCGGGGTACCAGGGGCAGCATAACGCCACTCCAAGGTGAACCCCTGAGTGGCGCTGGTGCTATAGGTGCAACTAAGTTCAGCGGACTCCCCCCTCCGGGCAAAAACGGGATTCTCCACTATCACTGACTGCTGAGAAGTAGCATCTGCCCAAAGTAGGGAAGTAGAAAAACCGTGTAAAAGAAAACAACCCTCACACACCAGTAGCATCTTACACACCTTACACATGCACACACCAGTAGCATCTTACACACCTTATACATGCACACACCAGTAGCATCTTACACACCTTACACATGCACACACCAGTAGCATCTTACACACCTTACACATGCA
>JAOVYW010023371.1:0-13625 GCA_025775045.1 Hiodon tergisus | reverse complement strand
ATGCACACACCAGTAGCATCTTACACACCTTACACATGCACACACCAGTAGCATCTTACACACCTTACACATGCACAATGTTGAGGTTATTTGGAAGACAACGTATGGAAATATATATAAAGGTTAATAATGTAGTTGTAAGAGAATCAGGCTTCACTGGGTACAAAGAAACCGCTACGCCTCTTTATTTCCGGTCTATTTTGTCTTTTCAAGTCTGTGACATAAAAACAGAGGAGAACCAGCACAACCGACATGTTGAACGGCTTTAAAAACAACCGCAAATGTTCAGGAAAATAACCAGTTGGGGCAAGTTAACTGCAATCTAAGGTTTAGTAACTATACAGAACAAGTAAATATAAATAACAATGGCACCTGTTCGTAATGATGGTCAGGTATTCTTTCTTTTTATTTCAATTAGCAAAAATATTTGGTTTCTTGTTTTACTCTAATTGATTTAATTTCGACATGACTATAACATTTTTCATGAAATAACGTGATAACGTGAAAATGACTCACCGAGGGACAAGAACAAAGCCCATAAGATCTCTAGCCCGCGGAAGGACGCCATTTCTCTACCTTGCTTCCCCTTCCCTGTTTGCTCAGTAAGTTTCTCCCAGTTAATCAAGATAATAACGATCTCTCGGCTGGGTGCTGTGGACCAGCAAGGAAACACAGCTACTTAGTCATAGACATGATACCATCCATTAAATATTATTGTTCTGAGTGTGAATGACCCATAATGCTCCAATGCAAAAAAATGTTTACAGCACATAACCAGTCTGGGATCACAATCACAAACTTTCATAAGTATAAAATAACTTTTTATTTAATCATGGCGTAAAGGGCAATACCTTGCAGTAGCCCTGCCCACCAAATGCTACATATGGACCGGATTGGGTCGAGGGTCAGGTTGGGGCGTCATTGGCTGAAATGGTGAACTGTGTGTACAGTTTACGGCAAACACACTTGGTTATCGAGGGGAGGTTGGGTTTCTCTTGAGGTATGTAAGACAGAAAAGGCTGTCTTTAAAACTTTATCAGTTTTACTCAGCATCTATAATGGTTTCAGTATAGTTCAATATAGATTTAAATTTCTGATATTTAGTTTGATAACTGAGTCAGCCTTTCATTTCAGTGAAGTAAGGGCGGATATGTACTCACAACACTACTCACGCAAGTATAAATAGTTTTTATGTTTTATATTGACTTCATTAAACATTTTAGTCGTGATTAAACTTTTAAGATTAAGTTTTGAATCTCAGTCTTACTCTAGGTGACTTAAATATGTTGTTAAGGCTTTGCTTATGGTAGTAATACCATTATTTCTCAATTAGCTCAAATTAATTGAGTAATTTATCAGAACGGTTATAACAGGTATTTGTTGTTTTACTATAATAAATGCCCTATAACAACACACCTTTATTCAGTTTAATTGATTCAGGCATCTTAAAGTAACCAAGAAGTAAACATATGCATTAGGTTATACAGAATTATCTTCTTTTTTTTCATTTTAGATGGATATATGGAAAGGTCCCACAAACATTTTGAAAGCAATAATTGATGATCTAGAAAAATTAAGAAAATAAATTATCAAGAATTCGAATAGAAAATAAATAGAAATAAAATTGGTTACGATTAAACTGTTCTTATCGTAGTTTAAAACCACTCGTAGCCCCCCCACATTCATTAAAACGAACAACAGAGCTGAGAAGTCAGCGTGTCCTTACGGGACCTGGGTGTCCACTGTGAAGCTGCCATCTAGTGGACAGATTTAATATTCCTCTGTTCTCTAAACTCAAACAGAAACAAACTGAACACAAAAGTCACAGACAGTGCATATGGGTTAGGGATAGATACACTGATCTGCATCAACAAACATTCAAATAAATGGCCCATAAAGAGATTAATCTCATGAATATGACCATTACTTTGTTTTGGGAAACTTGATTTATTATTTATATAATCTCTTTATGACCATTTATAAGAAGAACGTTAAATGAAAAGGTCAAAGAAACTTGTTTTAGTAAACTGGGGAATAATGCTAAACGCCCCATACTTTGTAATCATAAAAAATACAGACACCAGTTCAATGTCTTAAAACCATAACATAGCAATTAGAATATATATACCTTTTAGTGTTAGTGTCATAAGTATTCCGCAATGTCATAGTGTGTGGATGCTTTTGCCAGCTCAAATGTTGTGAATTTAACTTTTGGTCCAATCTGTAGAGCATGTACCAACACAAACTTCTAATTTTAACATGAGTACAAGTTTATTTATAACTAGTGTGATCCCTACTGAATATACACTGGTGGCTGTGTTCAAACATAAATCACATTACTTGCAAAAGAGTCAACTCTAATACTGGTGATATGTCACGGACATTTCACATATTACGCAACTTCCAGAAGCTGAACATAAACATTTTAACATTTGAAGAAAAGTTTTAAAAGTTCTGCTTGACAATCAAGGTAATAACATCATAGTGTAAAATTAACTTATTTTGGTTAGTCAAGTACATGAAAAGATATAACACATATTCGTAGTGTAATATTGTTGCCAAATCACTAAGTACAACTTCATACGCATTCCAGCTTTTAGGGTTTTGGATATCATCAGATTACGTAAGGTCTCCATACTGCCTGGGCGCTGTCGTGTTTCCAGTTTTAATAGAAAAATGTACGAAAGTCAAGAGTTCCACAGTGGAAACAAAAAGTGGGGTTTAAACAAAAATGACAAACAAAACCCTCCCCCTTCACAAGGTCCAGTCAGAAAACTATGTTAGACATATATATGCACATAACACTGCCATATTTGATGAAAATATTTTTTTAAATGAGGATATTATTACCTGTTGCTACCTATTGTTACCTGTTTTCACTGTGTGGTTTTAAAAAAATGTTTTAAAAAAACCTTATCTGGAAGGCATTATGTTCAATCCTTGAATCAGAGACTTCCAATAGTTTACAAAACCAGCAATGGAATTCAGCCAGTTTAAAAAAAAGAGCGAGAATACATATTTTGTAAAAAGAAACTGCAATTCAGTATTAAATCAGTATTAGTATTTCTTATATCTTGAATATATATAAGTAAATTACAAAGTTTCAACTTTCTTCATCCTTTTTCCAGAATGAAAAACATACATTCCTTATACAGTTTCCTTGGAAATCCTTTCCATGTTGTCTGATAGATTATCAGTTAATGTCCAGGCTTCTACACCAAAGAACCAGCCTGGTTTTGGGCGGGCACCATGACAGGCACCCCGCCCATACGAGAGATGTTGGAAGCGGTCATTACAGTGGAGGGCATGGGCGGTGGGCGTGGAACCTGGGGCTGAGCCCCTTCAGTTCTGAGGAGAGGACTGCTGTTGAGCCGAGGAGGGCCAGGGGCCCCGCGTGGCAGGGTGCCCCCGGTGTTGTACCCTGGGAGGCCGTGCAGGGGGTTGGATTCCCCTGGTCGCAACCGGTAACCTGTGCTGCTGCCCACAGCAGTGATGATGGAGCCAGTGTCAGATGTGGAGTTGTGGGGGTAGTGGTTGTGAGGGTGTTGAAGGTCCTGTGGATGGGGGCTGGTGGCCAGCGAGGACAGGGTACCATTCTTGGAGATTATGTCAGATCCTGTGCCACTCTTGGCCCATGAGACGCGCTTAGGAGCCTGAGCGTCTTCCCTGTAACAGACGGGCAACTCAGTGGTCACACAGCAGGAAGCAACTAAATATTTTTACTGTTTTTCATGTGTGTATCCCAATTTAAATAGCAGCAAAACAGAAACAAAAGAATAAATGTATTTCAATATGAACAAACTCCAGGACCGCTTCCCCACCACCTCTGGCACCTCAGCTCTCTGTGCTTTTAACGTTTCACTGTCATCACCTTGGACATCAGGAAAGTGCAGAAAAAAAACCTACACAGGACTATTCAGCCAATGCGCATAGCTGGAGGGTATGAAATAAAAGCTCACTTAATTTCATTGGCCATGTCCTCATCTGTGTCTCTCCTCCTCCTCAGGATAAAGACCAGGAACAGTATGAGGGCCGCGAACCCAACAACCGAGCCCACTGTAGCACCAGCGATCATACCCACGTTAGATGCTGCACCTCCGAAACAGAACACATTCATTCCGATGGAATAAAACACATGTACAGAATGGTTTCAATGTAGCATATTCGGGAGAATGTCACACATACTTTTTAAAGTTAAGTATATTTAACAGAATAAAATGCAAGAATATTAGATAGATGAGAGAATGTACATACAGGCAGAGACCTCCAGGTTGATGTAGCAACTTTCCGAACCTGCTGTGTTGCTAGCTTTGCACACGTACTTCCCCGACATGGCCTGGGTGAGGTTGCTCAATCTAAGGGTACCCAGCTTCTCATCTGAAAGGACACACAGGGTCTACAATTCCCTACCATCGACAATATGAAGGAACTACAATCAGTCGAATGTGAGAAAGGGTCTTTGCTTGTTGGTCCCTGTCCCTGGAGGTTGTATAGCCAAGTGATCCTTTGGTTGTGATCGAGAGAGCAGTTCCGGACAGAGTTTTATGATAGCTGGTAAAGGCTGGTTGTATTGCAAAGCAAACCAGCGCAGAAGGAAAACAATGTAAAGCTCCACCTTCGGGTCATTCACTGATTTTTTAAAACTATCACACAAAATAAAACAAAGGGAACATGGTTGTAATAAAATACTGGAGAAAAAAAGAAGCTTAGCGATGCAAAGTTTTGTCAAAATAACTAGACCAGTTCCAGTCAAGGTAAAAGGTCTGGGTGCATCTTTGAAAAGTAGTGAAATTGTGAAAAGACTCGTGATCAGTCAAAATTCTCAAAGGACTCTACTGCGCCTAAAAAAGCCCCCCCCCACCCCCCGATGGCATTCCCATTCGATCAGAACGCTGGCAGTGATTCTTGTTGGATAACTTTGATAGAAAGCCATCTGCTGCTCTGCTTCCAACCCTTCGTTGAATGGCCAGTCTGCAGCGTATGAGCAGATTGTGGAGGATGTAGCGGGGTCATGTGAGTGTGCAGAGAAACTCTGAGAACATGCACATTTCATTTAATGTATGGTAGGGTTGGTTTAGTAGGAAAATATTATTTGACAGGCCTAAAAATAAAATTAGGAAGAAGAAACTTAGCATAATTTCTCACAGGACTCATTAAAAGTTATGATTAAAATTCATCACAACTCAAATCATTGCGTTTTACCCCCAAACACATTTAAACATTATGGAATGTTGTATAAGTAACACAGCATATGCTTGACAATATCATCAGTTCCCCATGGATCTTTATGCTTGAAACATGACCTCTGTGATCCGAGCTAGCTAGGCGGATGCCTCTCAAACTAGCCGAGTTGTCGGTAGAAACACTAACTAGAAATTAATAAAAATGTTCCATAATAGGCAAAGTCATTGGGGCGTATGGGTTTACTTTTTGTTTCCATTCACATTGCATGAAACTTTTTTAGATGGCAAGTATCTCTATATTCTGCCTCCAATGAGCGCTTTCACTGTGTAGCATGGCAATTGATGTTTTTCAGACTGGAATGGAAGCCTCAAGTTCTACTGACTGGTTCACTTGGGTTAGGGTTAATGAGCTGCGATGAAAATGAGGCTGCCTTAAAGTGACCTTCAACCTTTCTATGTGAGAAGAGTCTAGACACAACAACACCTGCAACTCATTGCCCTGCTTAGCAGAACAGCTGGCTCCACATAGGTTCAAGGGGAGGCTTTCATCCACAATGGTCCCTTTCAGGGCACATGGACTGTCACAGAACACGTGGTGGGATTCTAGTACCAAGCCACATACCACCAGTAGAATACGCCTGCTTTTATCCATAAGGAATGAGTAGAGCTTGCCCATTCTGCAAGGGGTCACCCTTTCGTGCGTTACCCTTCAGGGGATAAACCCACAGTTGTAGGCACTCCTGGGCTAATGTGGCACTGTTAGCATGTCCCTGGCCAGGTTCTGCTAGATCTTCTCCAAGAAGAACAGGAATACAATCAGCGGGAATACAAAAAAGGAGACCCACCAGCCAGCTGACATATCTATCCATCACAGATTTGTCCCAAATGATTCTCACAACCTGAGGATTCAACCCATTCTGCCCAGAACTTCTCTTAACAATAGATTTGCAGCTATGTGTTAACTGTGGCAGAACCCTACACACGGCTAAAAACGATTATCTTCACTCGCAGACTAATCAAAATACCAGCGATTTGATCACTGATATTTCCTTGCTGCGTGATTAAAATTATACGCTTTGTAACAACAAGCAGACAAACAAATGAATACTAGAACCGAAAAATGGTCACGCAAAATTCAGTGCCGCGATCGGGCAGGTAAGAAATGAACACAACACAATCACTTTAAAACTTTTCCTCCCACAGCGAAAATGGTAGATAGGCTTACGAGAACGCACTAGGTGGAGATTGGGCTAGCTAGCAAACGAACAACACAATCACTAACAAACCTTTTCTCTCTCACACAAAAAGCAGTTAAGTGAAATACACAGACAGCCGTCTACAAAGCTCTCTATAACAGAACATGGAAGCTATGAAAGACGGAGGAAGACATTAAGTAATTAATTAGGCAGCTACATGCAAATATATATATATATAAGTTATACGTTTAGTATATCATAAATTAAGTATATATCCTGAAACCAGTTTTTTTTTCTAATTAGTAAAGACCTATTTGCATTTTCTTTTCCTTCCCACAATCCGAGTAAAGTAGTTTCGGAGCAGTGCACTGACACGGTACTTAATTTAGTATTGTGCGCTAGGCAGATCTGCTTTTATCATTAGTTTCATTTAAAAATGTAAGCTCTTTAGTTAAGCTCGTTCGCAAGTACTAGCCTACTATAAAGACAGGGCTAGGAACATAGAGGCTCTGCTAAGGAAATTCTTCAATAAACAGCTGTTGAAACAAGCATCATATTTAAAGGGATACTGCACTAATTTAAACATTGGGTCTTAAAAATTATATATAATTATTAATTTTGCTCGGTATGGGTCATTTATATATATATAAAATAAAATAAAAAATTATATATATATATATAATTTTTTATTTTATTTTTTAACATCTAGTTATCTTGCTGGGCCCGACATTTTAAAAGTCCCCGCGAAGCACACTGGGATTGATAGCGACCCACCGTTGGAAACAACAATCACATTTCTTGTTAACAGGAGATACTGTGGTTTTACAGCGCAAATAATACCGTATAATTTCACCAAATTGAACGATCTGTACACGTCACTATGGCAGGAACACTACCATTTCAGTTTCTGTATAAATATTTAGCTACGGTCGACAGAAGTAATACAGGCACAGCTACGTTTCTGACGAGAAAGACGCTAGAGAAATATCGTCATTGCAGATATTTCACGGTGCGTGCCTAGCAGGGCAATTCAAAATGTCTTAAAAACTAATAAATAACCCATACCAAGCAAACATTTTGAGGATACATTTAAAGACCCAATGTTTAAATTAGTATAGTATCCCCGTAAGCAAACTACACGGCTCTTGTTTGTACAGCATATTATACAATTCAACAAAGGGTCTCTGATACTGTTCTGTGTTTTTCTCTCCTTGTAGTCAGCGGTAGGGAGACAGATTTTTATAGTGGAGCTGAGATGAACAAGCAACTTGTCTAAGAATACAGGTGAACATCAGACTTCCACAGAAACCTATAACCTATTTCAATATTGCCATATGAAGGGCTGGTGGTTTTGAAATATATACTTTAAATCTTGGATAATGAATTATGCTGATTAAAGAGATTGTTCAAACACAAAATAGGATAAGAAACTGAAGCTGTAAGCAGGGAATTGAGGAAAGACCTAGTGGGGCTGAAACAGCCAGCTGGGGTGGGGGTGGGGGGGGGGGGGGGTCAATCCCTTACCCAGGTACCCCAGTACAAGCAGGGGCTGAGGACAGACTCTCCACGCTGTGAGTGCACAGAAGAAAAGACCCACAGAGACACAGAGTGCATGAGAGATGAGTGAGAGGCAGATTAGGCTGAGTGGAGAAACAGTGGGACGGAGGATGTAAGCAGAGAACAGGGAAACTGATATTGTCAAGGAATCTGTGCAAGAGTTATTTAAAAGTCAAAACAAACTAATTTACCAGTTCTTCCTCAAACAGTTTATATAAAACGACGACAAATGTGTGTTAACTTGTTGATATGCAGGCCAGGTTTGAAGGGGATTGGAGAAATCTTGGAAACATGAGCAAACACTAGAAATGTACCAGAAAAAAACTTTTTTCTTTTTTTTCTTTTCTTAAAACCTCTATGTTTGCCTTACATGAAAAATATTGTATATGGAATGTATAAAATTATGCTAGATAGCAACCATGTAGCAAACTATCTATGAAGTTACAATGATTATTGAATTATATTGTCAAGCATATAATAAGTAATGCAGCTATATATAGGTCAAAGCATTCCTTATAAGGTTTTTCCCAGAATACATTAAGCTTAGAGTACAGTTAAGCAAGTCAAAGAGAAATGATCGGCTTCCCAGCTGTTTGATGTATTACTTTCAGAGCACTACTGTTCCCCATCACCATTCTGAAATTACCATGTAATGTTTTTTCCTTAAGGAACGGAAAACATGAGAGTCAAGAAAAAATTTAGCCTCATAATTCCAAAAATTATTCAAAGTACCATCAAAGAAACCATCAAAAAAATTTCAGTGATAAAAGAAGGGCTTTATCTTCTCTGGCCCACATCAAACAAACAACCATTTATAATTTGGCATCTCAAGCTCAAGATGTTACGAAACATAATTAGTACATAACATACTCTCAGTACATAACATGCTTAGATCCTCCAGTACACTAACTGCCTATTAGTTTTGATCTTCTGTTGAAACTTTCTTCTTCCTTTACACTGTTCAGAATGGTAACAACGGGCAATGCCACAAATAACTAATAAAAGTGGTAGTGTTGAAATTAGCAACATTGTCTCTCATCACCAAGGTCGGACACAGTCGTCTGTGAACATGTGCAGAGTAAGCATGTGCATTCTTCCCCTGTTCTGGTGGGTTTTTACACACACCCTGTTGGTTTGTGTTTACAAGTTTATGTGTATGTCAGTCTCTGTATGAATTGACCCATGAAAGCCAGCTGTCTCGCGCAAGAAATGCTTTTGCAGTTCCTGTTCCTGTCTTGTTGCCTATGCTTTTTGAAGTCTCTAGCTCCACCTGACCCGTTAGATTTTGTCAAGATTGTCACATTAACACGTAGTAATTGCAATTGAAAAGCAATCTTTTTTGCCTGAAAAGTGAAAAGAGAAGCCCTGTTGGGTTCCGGAGAGAAGTACTGAAGCAATAGGGCAAATCTCCATGCAAAGCAAACGAATGATTAAGAACTCACTCTGCATGGGGGAAAAGAAGACCTCAGGTACTGGCGAGCTCTTGGTCCACTTGTACTGAGGGACAGGCTTCCCATACTTGGAATTACAGCTCAGTGTGACATTCCCTTTAAGCACCGGCTTTCCTGCCATTTTACACACTGGGATCGAAGGGGGAACTGGAGGAGCCAAACAAACAAAAACACACGTTTAAATTCAGTCACTGTCAGCACAGGGTCCATCATTAGATCTAGGATATATATTGGCATAAGACAGTAAAACATACAGTGCACCTTTCACATTGAGACGGAGCTCCCCGGAAAGACCGGCAGCCCCTGGTATGATGACATTGCAGAGGTAGCGTCCTGAATCGGACTCCTGTGTGTTATTGATGAAGATGGACAGGTTGGTGGAGGGCATTGAGAGAGCAAAGTCCACGCGGTTCCTGAATTCAGGACTGCCCATACCAATCAGACCTGAGCTGTATGAAATTACCTGCGCAGACAACGGAAGAGACACACAAGAAGATGTTTGGTTATCATCGTAACCGTGGTTCCCTAAAACTGAAATATTAACCATCACTAATAGGTTATTTTTCGGAATCGCAAGGCTTGGCATAAAATACAGATCTGATTGTCAAACTTTGTTTAATTAAGTAGCTAATAAATATTGCTAGCCGCAAAGGATTTAGTGTTGCCATGTCTTTCAGAAAGGCCGCACTAGCTGTAGTCTTTCAGCGACTGGAAAAAATGGGTTAGCTCTTCCATTTTGCAATGAAAGGGATCCAATAGCTCTATCAAAAAAGGACAACCATATCTACGCACAATAAAACCTACACTGCAATGGGTGTGACACGGAGGCCTCACAAAATTCACAGTACATTAATTTTCATCTCTCACCACCTCCCTCAATACACCGAAGTAAGTTATAGTGTCATATTCTGCTCATGAAACATGCTGTCTCTCTCTCTCCGTGGCCAATTATGTGTGAAACTCTGGCCAACAACTCACAGACCAATAAAATCCCTCAGACATAAACAAAACAACCCAGGGTCCACCAGGGTGAAAATCCCCTTTAAGTTACTGGTGGGAAACAACGGGTGGGATCTTTAGCCTTTGTTGGAACACGCACCACTTATAACCACACTGAGAAGGTGGAAGCTGCCCTAGAGTTCGGTAAGGTGTCAATCATCCTGTCAGAAAGGCCCAAGCGGCTTAATCAGACCCTGTCAGGAGCCATAACCACAGCAGCTGGCTGGATGGGTGGTGGTGACATCAGCCACTACAGCTCATCTACAATCGCAACCAGGGTTGCTAGCAAGAAACAGTCATCGAACAAACTGTTTTTAACACAGTAAAAGTTACAGGGACAATAAGAAACAAGAGTTTTTGTACTCAAGAGTTTTTACAGCAACACTTAATGGCAAAAGGGGGAATAGTTTGTTCTCAGCTTCTCAAGATCTGTGCATCTGAAGAAAAAAAGAGACAGAATCATGTGATTTGTCATACCTCCCCAGATATTTCTGCGTTTTTGAGGGAAAAAACCCATTAGTGATGGTTCATATCTCTATTTGAAAGGGAAATACAGATATTTTACTTAAATTATTTTATCTTGGCAACAATAGGGTAGATTCGTACAGAATTTTAAGCATGGTTATACCACATACAAATAGCATGCTATCTAGGGAAATTTAGAACTGAATTACCCAAATCCCAATGAGAATTAAAACAATTGAGTGAAATATTAAATGCAACAGAATCTTAATTATCCATATTTGCGGGCTTCTGAAGAAAAACATCTGCAGATTAACTGTATAACAGACATAAACAGTCAAAATTATAATCCAAAAAAATGATGTGCACAGATGGTTGACTTAAAATTATTGCGTTGATTTTCATTTCATGGCGATAAGCTTTCAAGCAATGGAACTGGGGGAAAAAGGACAAACAGTCTCAATCTTGAGTCTCAAATGGCAATGGAAACATTTTAAGTGGCGTTACAGAGACTAATGATCACAGTCCCTCTGGGCAGCACCTATGTGCACCTTCCTGTGAACGAGGAAGCCAATATCATTTCAGATACTTCTGACCTTTTTCCCAGGACCGAGATAACGGGGGGAGGGGGTGCCCCCCTGGGGTTGTGGCTCCGATTAGGGCAGCTGCTTAGGGCGGGAGATTTTTGGCGCAAGTGCCATGCCAGTTCAGCACCTGATCCCCTGCCTGGGGAACCAATCAGAGCTGCTAATGCCTCTGCACACTACATGCACACTCATTTAGCATGCATATTCTTCACATAAACTGGAAGAATTGGAAGCCTGTATATATTTCATTAAAGAGTAAGGAGGCAGAACACCCTCACCTGCTTAGATTCATTGGCCATAAAGTTCCATATGACAGTGTTCTTGTCAATATTGGATGTGGGGCTGTACCAGGCATGAAGAACCACCTTCTGGCCCCTGATAACCTCCATGTCTTTCCTTGGCATCTCTACTCTTTGTGAATCACCTGGAAACAGCATTAGAGAGGAACATACTTATGAGACCATAACCACTGAATCTCTAAAGAACACCTCAGTGCACCACATCTGCAGTCATTTATCTATCTAAACTGTCATCCATGACTAATCTGCACAAATACCCACTAACATGCAAAGCTTTGCTGACTCCATAGGATAAAAATATAAGCAGGATGGGACAAATTAGGAAATATAACTGCTGCTAAGAGCAGGCTGTTAAGTAGTGGAACGAAACAAGGATTTTTAATCAACATTGATCAAAAGTAATGTTACATTTAGTCTCGAATTACATACAACACATCTTTCTTTTATGAAATATTTATGTATACAGAATGACTCAAATTTAAGGTAATCTTAACATATAACAAAAAAAATAGTTTATATTGGAAACTGAATGTTCACAATAGTCCATTGAGAAATGCTGTAACTGGCATGATCACTCTCCAATAAATCTCTAATTGGTTGGACTGAAACAGCCAGGTGCTGCTAAAAAATAACTAAAAATATGCATATATCCCAGAAACCACATACATTACATTCTGCTTTACACATTATCAACAATGCATTAAACATTTTACAGAAAAAAGTATGTTCGTGTGTGTATATATATATATATATATATATATATATATGTACATACAGTTGGGCAGCTGGTTCTTTGAGCTATATATATATATGTACAGCCAAATAAAATACAGTCTATAGTATAAGAACTCACAAGGCAGATAGTCCCCAGAGCTAGTCAGTTGAAGGTGGATCAATTGATCCCAGCAACTGCTTTCGTCTTGGTCAGCCAGCTTGGAGAGTCCAGACGGTCACCCAGCAAGATAAAGGTTCAGACTATTGTGCATTATAGTGTTCTTTATTTTGGGATTTAAGTTGTATTCAGACGGGAGAACTGCAGTGCATAACTGTGCATCGCTGTGACGTCAGAATCTGGCATCTCATTTTGGGCTTAAAAGTTGCAACCGACTGCAATATTTTTTTTTTTAACCCTGAGAGCATGTGACCCCAGTGATATAGTGTCCCTTGTTTAATTTCTGTAGTGAATCTGTGAAGATAAGCCCTACTGCCTAATCCTTCAACAATCCCCAGTCCAGTCCTTCAGTCCCATCACTTACTTCACATGAATCAAGCGCTGCTTGGCTGGACTTGCTGGTGATGTAATATACACTCACTCACTCATTCACTCACTCACTCACTCACAACCCTGCACGTGGTCCGAACGCCCTGTTTCATCGACAATTTCAAAAAGAGTGACTCATTTCTTTAAAAACTTAAAAAAATAATTTGCAATTAAAACTTCACAGGAAAAAATACTTTTAACGGCAATACTAAATACAAAAGTATTTTTTGGACCTAATTTTATCAAAATATTACCCTTATGTTACTCACAAAGACCGAGGCTCATTTTGGCCTGAGAATGTTTGCATTTGTCTCGCTAATCTTTTCGGTAGTAATACCTTAATTCTACGTTTCATCAGGGAGGATAGGGGAAAAACAGGATATATTATTAACTGTTCCGGCAGCCAGCCTTGGAGGCTGGTGCTGTGTGGAGCAGTAATGTGGACAGAGACTTGGAGGCTGGTGCTGTGTGGAGCAGTAATGTGGACAGAGACTTGGAGGCTGGTGCTGTGTGGAGCAGTAATGTGGACAGAGACTTGGAGGCTGGTGCTGTGTGGAGCAGTAATGTGGACAGAGACTTGGAGGCTGGTGCTGTGTGGAGCAGTAATGTGGACAGAGACTTGGAGGCTGG
>JAOVYW010023360.1:0-13376 GCA_025775045.1 Hiodon tergisus | reverse complement strand
TGTAAATTATCCACGGTATGACTGGTGTTAGTTTGGCAGGACTGGTGGTGGAATGTGAGGGGCTTGTGTGTGTGTGTGTGTGTGTGTGTGTGTGTGTGTGTGTGTTTGTGTGCGTGTATGTTTGTGTGTATGTTTGTGTGTGTGAAAGAAAAATGTAAATTATCCACGGTATGACTGGTGTTAGTTTGGCAGGACTGGTGGTGGAATGTGAGGGGCTTGTGTGTGTGTGTTTGTGTGCGTGTGAGAAACAGTTAATTTGTGTCCTTTCGTCATGAAGACCTGTGTTCACCATGATGTTCACTTTCTGTCAGTATTTAACCCTCAGTCCAGAGAGCTGATCAACACCCTTTTGCTCCGGAGTCTGAACAACCTGGCACCGTTACTGTTCATCGGCACGTGGCTCCTGATGAATGGTGGAGCGAGCTGCCCTTTTCCTTCAGCCTTGGGTCTGAAGTAGAGATAAAAGTCTAATAAAACGGAAAGCCAGGGCCCGTGGCAGAGCGAGATCCACGGGGCAGAGCGGATGAGAAAGCTTCTCGATCGCTCAGAGAGGGAAGTAAGAGCCACACGTTACAGCCGTGTACTCTGTGCTAGCTTTTCCGACAATGTGAACCCCCACACACTGCACTGCACAGAAACGGCAGGTGATGCCCAAAACCCTGCTTCTCAGACCAGCTGTGGCGGTTTAGAAGGTTTAGAAGTGAGAGAGGAGGCCTTCCAGTCAGAAAAAGGTGAAGTGAGGAGGTGTTCATGGGAAGCTTTAGAGGTGAGAGAGGAGGCCTTCCAGTCAGAAAAAGGGGAAGTGAGGAGGTGTTCATGGGACGCTTTAGAGGTGAGAGAGGAGGCCTTCCAGTCAGAAAAAGGCGAAGTGAGGAGGTGTTCATGGGACGCTTTAGAGGTGAGAGAGGAGGCCTTCCAGTCAGAAAAAGGCGAAGTGAGGAGGTGTTCATGGGAAGCTTTAGAGGTGAGAGAGGAGGCCTTCCAGTCAGAAAAAGGCGAAGTGAGGAGGTGTTCGTGGGAAGCTTTAGAGGTGAGAGAGGAGGCCTTCCAGTCAGAAAAAGGCGAAGTGAGGAGGTGTTCGTGGGAAGCTTGAAGAATAAAAATGTGAGAAGGTGACGTCTTCAACACAGCCGCTTCATAGGGTGTTTGAAGCAACACTGTCTGGGCCAATCAGTGTCCGATTCCCGTTGAAAAAAACGTTGCGCTCACGTTCGATGTGGCAGAACAGATGCCCCCGCTTCCTGCCCAAAGCACCCACAACCCCACCCCCAAAGCCATCTAACTTGCAGTCAGGCGCTGCCTTTTGTCAGCCTGATTCATTTAGGTGCGTCGCTCTTGACTGAGTTCCTCATAGTGGTCCACAGTAAAGTCTCCTGCAAAGTAACCAAGTGTGTGTGAGTATGTTCATGCATGTTTGTGTGTCTCTGTGAGTGTACGTGTATGTGTGTTTGAGTGTGTGAATGTGTGTGGGCATGTGAATGTATGCATGTTTGTGTGTCTGTGGGTGTGTGCGGCAGGGTGAGTGAGTGTGTGTGTGTGTGTGAATTGTACACAGGGTGAATTGTAGTCCTCACCACTTTTAAGCAGAAAAAAAATCTCTTCATGTTAAACACAACACAAGACACTGTTACTCATGTGCTGTATTGACATTGACGTGGGGTTGTGACGTGTGGTTGTGACGTGTGTCGCCATTGTGCATGTGATGTTGTCGTGCGCGTGGTTGTGACGTGTGTCACCATTGTGCGCCTGACGTCGTTGTGATGCGTGGTTGTGACGTGTGTCGTCATTGTGGCGATGAACACAAGTAAAGTTGAAAAGCAGCAGGCAATAACATTGTCTCTCAGAACGGACATAGGCCAACATAACTAAACTACTGAAGCCTTGTCAAACACAAAAAATGTGTTTCACAGGGGAAGGAGGTCATTGCTATTATTTGCATCTTTTCAGTACACAACCTTTAGTTTTGAAAAATGCGTGGGAGGGGTAAAAGGGAGGGGTATTAATGGCTTTGGAGGTTGTGGTTTTTCTAGGTATATAAATTTAGCATTAAAAAGAAGCTGTTTATATTAACATGCTCCAGTGCCGTTATGTACTTTCACTATTGCCAAGTCAATCGTGTTATACTGAACACTTTGAATCCCGACCGTACAAAGGTTGCCATGTGTCACTTACTGTAAGATCATTACTACGTTAAATTAGGAACGATCATCTGTGGAATGAAGTCGTTTCTGCTGACAGCTGATGATGTAGTGTTTAGCTTCAGTGCAGCAATGTGATGGGGCAGTCGACAAGGCCTCCAGACATTGTACGGAGTGGCCGACCCAGCAGCCAGACCAAGAGCGTAGGAGGGCTACACTGGTAGAATCCTCTCCGTCTTCCCGCCCCAGAGCTGTGTCAAAATTCGGGAAACTCGGAAACACCATGACTGTATGATGCAATGCCTCCTTCCTCTGCGTTGTTGATGCCGGCCTTGGCCAATCACACACCAGTCTTGGAATCCAATCCTGTCCTGCAGAAAGGATCCACGTTACTCAACGGGCCGAAGAATGGGCTGTACTGCTACCAGGGCGTGACTTCCCTCCACCTGGAAATATAAAAAGGAAAAATCACCAGGGCGTGACTTCCCTCAAGCTGAGTCTTGGTGGCATTGCGACAAAATGAGGCCACGGCCGTCTCCCCGCGGTACGACTGGGTCAGAGAAGGGCATTGGGTTCACCCAGACCTTGGCCCTCAGCGCTGATGGTGCTGACTCTGATGTGTCACCAAGTACGCGTGGTTACAGATATCAGGCTTCTCCTCTGACTCACATCCTGTTTACACTCAGAGAAGATCTATTTTGAAACATCAGATAAAGCGGACGGAAGAAATCCGACAGAAAACAGACATCAGTGACGTTCAGATCAAACTGGTGAGAGGCTGAGAAGTTAGGTTTCCACAACGTTCGGATCAAACTGGTGAGAGGCTGAGACATTGGGGTTCCACCACATTCAGACGACATCGGGAGGGGCTCCCACGTTTCCCCAGATGTCTGCATCTCAGCAAAGGGGCTGGTGGTCTATGAGTCCGGTAGGCACCGTCATACCCACGAAGACAGCTGTCTGGTTCCGTGGGCCGAGACCAGACCCATCCTCTCCCCCATCCCAGAAGCTCTGGCCATATCTGTGGCGGGACTCGTTCTGAACGAGCTCATTACTGAGTCAACATCACTCCCTGGAGTCGAAGACAAGAGAAGGATTAGCTATAGACTTAGGTCTTTGGTTTAACGAGCGAAACATCTCTCTTGTCTGTTTTGGATGACTCCAGGCTACAGAACTGCAACTTGTGCAAGTTGTGGTAAAAAGCAAGGGGTCAGGGTTGGACCAGGGTGCCTTGCATATGCACAGCTGAAAGAGATGGGATCTACGAGTTGAGTTTCCCGGATGTGTCTCTGGAGGTGAGGGGTCACACTGCTGGCATGTGTCTGAGACGGATGGGAGTCTGAACGCTCCTCCTCCTCTGCAAATGTCCTTAATGTTGGCGCTCCCTTGACCCCAGCATCAAGACCCCGATTGTGAGGCGTCTGCAGAAATGCGGTGTGCTTGTATTCCTGTCCATTCGCTGCCCTCCCCCAAGGCCATTAACTCCAGGAACAGGCACTGGGGAAAATCTGGTTAAAAGTACTACGTGTTAAAGCCCCAAATGACCAGAGAAATTACAGTGCAGTTGAAGAACATGGGAAAGCTTTGCTGCAATGCAAAATCCTTTGTTTTTTAACACGCTGGGCTCCCCACAACTTAGTAGCCATGTGGCCCATTCCTCCATTCTCGGAAACCACTTATCCAAGTCAGGGTCGCAGGGAGCCGCAGCCCAGCCTGGCCAGCACAGGGTTAGGGTGCAAGCCACGGTGGCATTGCGACAAAACAAGGTCACGGTCGTCTCAGACTCTGACACAACCATTGAGTGCCTGGCACTCTGCCCTGGCGAGCCATACACAACCATCATCCCCGGAAACATCCCCGCCTCAAGGTCCAACACAAGTGCCCAGTTAGCTGTCCGGACCAGACAGTCAGAAAGGCAGTAAGGGAGGGGGGGGAAGTAAAATGAAAAACCAATAGCTTTGTAGATTGAAATACCAGGGAGGGAACTCCAGTTGAACCCTTAAGTATTCACTTCAGTAAATATCCAGTTGTGAAAAACAGCCCCTCAGTGATCATGGGACTAGATCTCACAGCGATCATGTTTAAAGGGATGATCATATTATCTTCCACAGTCTGATTTTGACAGATTTCTTTCAGCTCTTTAAAGCTTCTCCGCCATGGCAACGACTGCCTCCCGCGTATCTCCAGGGGTTAGCCAAGGTTGCTCAGGTCAAGTTTCCTTGTCTCGGTTGTGTCTGCTGTATCAGACCCACCCAGGGGAGGTCTTTACGACATGGGGCAGGCCAGCCGTTAATCAGGAGAACTTGCCATGTGGGGGTAACCTTTGACAGCTATGTAAAGGAACGAGGCCGCAGTCTGCTTTACGACCCAGAACCGTGTAGCGGACCGGCAGAGTGTTGATCAAGGACTGCTTTGGAGTTTGGGTCGCGTTGATGAGACCATCGCACTGGGTGGCCATTCGCCGTTCCCAGGGTGACACGCATGCAGCCATGTTCATTATATAATTAAGGAACGCTTCTGAGTCTTAAATTTAAAAAGATTATAATTTTAACATTGAAAGTAACCCTAACGAAAAGATCTGTTTTTAAACCAGGCATTTACTTCACTTATGAAATTGAACCGACCTGTTCTGTATCGTTCTGAAGAGTGAACTGATTAGCACATTTACGTGACACTTTGACATCTCGTTGCAAGTATGAGCCTGTGAAGGCTTCATCTTTATCTTCTAAGTTTCCTCACATCACAGAAGTCTGGCATACTGTCACGTATTCTGATCAGCTGCTCTGGAAACCTGGCAAAAATCTGTCAACAAGAGAGGAACATTTATCACCAAAACATTAACATGTTGTGTGCGCACCTGGGAGGGTGTGACATAATGTATATACATAATATGTGAATAACATATTGCATACTGATACAAATTGGTCACGGTCCCAATGCTGCAGCCGCAAAGGAAACGGAGACGTTAATTAGCATTGCATCCACATCTATTTTAGGGCGGGAAGAACGTGTCGGGCCCTTTTTCTGGGATGTGCTGGGGTCTCTTTCAAAGGCCACTTTTGTTCGCCTCAGTTATCATACATATAATTCAAAGAAGATTAAATTAAAATAGCCTTATGTTTGAAAAACAATCAACAAAAGCTGTATTTTTAGTTGTTTAATATCTGTATCAACATTTTAGCAGCCAGCAACATTAAGATAAGTTTAAAAACAAGACCAAAACAAAACATGTGCTGAGGAGGGCTTTGCAAAACCAGGTCTTTGTCATTTTGGTTTGTTCCAGGCATTGGTTAGTCGTCTTATATGTTCCAGTCCTTGGTTTCATCTTCAGAGAGGAAAATGATGGCTGTTATGGAATCAGTGAGACTCCACCCCCTTACCTCTACACACTCTTTACGGCGTAGTTTGTCTAGCTGTGAGTTTCCTCACTCCGGCTGCTGGGGCTTGTGCTGCACATGTTTTGCAAAGAGCAGGCATTAAAAAACCTCCGCTCACACACTCACACACACACACACACACACACACACTCACTCGCAAACATATGCACACACATAGAGAGTGACTCACAGAGCAATGCAGTTTGATGCAGGAGATTATCTTCTGAAGAATGCCTTGCGTTTGTGGCTTTGATCACAGCTCATCCCAGCTGCCCAGAGATCTGTCCACAGACACAGATCCATGTGCCTCCCCCCCTCGCTCTCGGGACAAACTTTAGCATGCGACGCACTCACATATTGTGTCACATTGAAGGCGTTCTGACAGTCATGCAGGCGGTTCCTCTGCAGGGAGAAGTAGACCACAAGGGCGGAAACGGTGGCACATTAGAAACACACTGGTGAAGCCTCAAAGTGCAGAGCCGTAGGTAACGTTAGCTTGCAGACACCTAGAAACATCTTTCCCTGTGCCTGTGACCCGGGCAGGTCCGAGAGGGTCGTGACATTTGTCCTTCAGAGGGTTTATGGTACCAGACTGACGTGAAATCAGCAAAAGGTGAAGAAATCAGTCAGACACGTCCACCGTAGACCTGGCGACAAGAACGGTCAGCTATAGAACGGTCCAGAAGAACGGTCCAGCTATCCGTCTCACAGACGAAAAAACACTTGACCCATCGATTTCTTGCGGGCGGTTCTGCAGTTTATTTTAGAGAGAGCAGGGGGGTTCACATGCGGTCTGAGGGCACTGTAACAATCGAAAAAACAGTTTCCAGTGTCTTTCATCTCCTCCGCCACCCACCTCCAACTTGTTCCCCGGCCCTGTGGAAAGCACCAGCATCTGATCTGTGGCTGAAGCTTCAGGCCAGGTAAAAACAGTCCCACACTATGAGCTTCGGCTGTGACCAGCCAGCCCTTTACCCTCCCCTGGCGTCTCCACCCCCTCCCCTCCGCTGCGGAAACCCCGGCATGGTTTGGAGAATCTCGGCCCCGCGGCAGGAGGGCAGGAAAGAGCTGCGGGGAACACACGCAGGAGATCGTGTCAGTGACCGTGTTTCGTGGGGTTCTGAGTGTGCACACTTCGTCAGAGGGAGGCTGAGGGCCGCAGTGCCTCCCGACGGACGCAGGGCGCCGAGCTGGAGCTTCAAAAATGCTGCGTCTGACCAGCCGTGACATCGGGCGTATAAACATCACAACTACAACATGAAACAGGGGGAGGCCCAAACACACAAACACGTCAATCAAACGATCACGGCCGTTTATGGAAACGCTAAATCTCGCATGTGTTCTTTCGCATGTGTTCCTCATGCTATCAGAGCCAAAATCAGAACTCAAGAGTGACTGAGGAAGGGTGGTGAGAATAGCTTCTCACCACTCTGAACTCGATGTCACAGTCAAAGCCAAACTTGACTTTCCAAACTGGCAGCAAAATCCAATCTGCTGCACACGCCGTTAAATCAGAAATATAAAATATAAATCAATGTGTAGCTGGTGGTGATGCAAAGAGATGCAACAAGGGTGCTAGAGTGTGTGTTCACATGTGGGTGGCTGTAAAAAAGAACCAGTTACCACCTGGACCACGTGTATGCACACGCTACGTCAGCGGGCCCGGAGCTGCGTGGTAAAGATGTCTTCGCTACCTCAACTCTCACACAGAAGACCACTCTGAACTACACAACTCAGGTATCACACAGCCAGCGGGCTTGAGTGCGTATGTTCAAGAGTATGTGTTTACGTGCGAGCGTGTGTGTGTGTGTGTGTGTGTTTGTGTGTGTGTGTATGTGTTTCTGTGAGTGTGTATGTTCAAGAGTATGTGTTTACGTGCGAGCGTGTGTGTGTGTGTGTGTTTGTGTGTGTGTGTATGTGTGAGTGTGTATCTGTTTCTGTGAGTGTGTATGTGTGGGAGTTCAAGAGTATGGGTGTGTGTGTGTGTGTGTGTGTGTGTGCGTGTGTGTGTGTGTGAGAGAGTGCGGGCATGTGTGCGCGCATCCTAAAACCCTATTGTCTTTTTGTCTTCAGTCTGAAATGACATTTCCTCCCCTTGGGACCCTACTCACGAGTGTCTGAGTCACTCAGCCCAACGCACAGACCCAACATTCCCGGGAACGTTCCTTATCGTGAGAGCCCCAAACAACAAAGAAGGATAAACTGGCGTGAGCCACACCCCCCCTGTGGTCAAAGTACCTGTGTGACCTCTCCCAAGAGCGGAACCTTCACCATCCCCCGGGGCCTGATCCGCGAAGCAGGCCTCGATAGAGGGCCTATGATCAGGACTCCCAGACACTGCAACCTGGATCCTGACCCTTATTTCCACTGCGGTTGGTCCTCTCCCGCCCCTCCATTCGGTCGGCTACGACAGGAAGGAATTGCACAATCTGGGGGCTCTGATTCCGAGGGAGAGGAAGAGGAAGAGGAAGAGGAGAATGCAAGGGTGTGACTTCCATGCGCTGTGGTTTTTTTGGCCTTTTTGTTTTCATTATCACCTTCAGAAACCTGTGGACGTGCGACTCGTGTCATCTAAACCCTGTCTCTCTCTTCCGTTTCTGTACTCTGCACAAGTCATCTGGATAGAAAACAAAATGAAAAGTTTTAATGTGGTTTTGATTTAATCTAAATCGCTGTTCTCATTCATGCCTCGGAACCAAACAGGAAACTCAGCCCGGCTAAGTGACAGAAAAGATTATAATATTCCTGAAATACGGCGTACATCCTTCATAGCATGGCCGCGCGCGCACACATCCACGACTAAAAGCGATTGCCATGACACACGTCTCTAGTCGATGACAGATCAATCTTGTGCGGCTCTGGTTTTCCCCTCGTCCGGAGCCCCATAGCTAGTGGTGCCAAAAAGCAGGGTCTTGACGGGGAACACTTCTCTGCTGGCGGCATGTCACAAAAACATCAGAAGGAGCTGAAAAGAGCGTGTCCCAGCCCCAGTGTGTGTGCATTTGTGGTGACCAAGGTGGCGAGGGGGAAAAGGTCTTTTCGAGGTCACTTCGCCAGCAGGAAGCCGGCTCCCATCAGTCAGGTCGTGCATCGCGAGTCATGAGAACACGCAGACGTATGCTTGGCCTGCAGCCCAGGAAGGAGACTTTTCGCTCTTCGTTCTTTAAGCAAAAGCATCGTCCAGCAGATTGATGCGGTCAGGGAACGTTCGTTTCTCATCTTTGGCTGTGTCCTTCCATTCAAGTCAAGCAAGGCGGTGACCAGTCATGCACTAACGTAAACCGGGAAAAGGAAAACGACTTCATGACCGCAGCCAAGGATCGACCGCGTTCACTAAGAAGATGAACCCCTGACTGCAGACCGACGGCTCCACGGCACAAACGTGCTCATCCAACGTCTGCAAAGGGGCAGCCCCCACACAGCGATAATAGTCACTCCGCTACCTCTGCCTCAGACACCCCTTGTGCTAACCAAGCGATGCAGAGTCCTTCTCTAAGGATATCCACACTCAGTGTGGTTTAGCCAAGACAGGCACCTTTTAGAACCAGGGTGTTTGGCACATGCCTGAACCCATAGGAAGGCGTGCGGGTGTTCCACTCCAGTGTGCGCTTTTTCACGGCGCAAGGCCTGCGCGGGGAAAAGGATGGTGATCGGCACGATTTCGGATTGAGGCTGTAAAGGCAGAAGGTGGACCTTGTTTTAATATTGTGGTTGAAGATGGCCAAATGAGAATATGGTAAGGTTTCAGGGGAAGCCCCGTGGCTTAAACAGCGCCGAGACTCGTCGTCATGCAGGAACGGTGGATGAGGAGAAACTGGGCGGCTGATATGATTTGCGGGGGGCAGTGTATTTCCTGCGAGACTGTAATCAGAGGCCTGCTGTATTTCCTAGCATTGTTGCGGTCAGGTCTATGGGCCACCACTCACAGGTTAAAAAGCCTGGTGTGGCCAGCCAAAGTCACTCGCTCCCACTGATAAACACTCCTGTATTTTTGTGCAAACGTTTGCTGATCGCCATCATTCTCCTTAGGTTGACATGAAGTTGGCACCACCGTAACACTTAAACCTCATTACACTAAACAACTTTGCAGAGTCACGGGATCGTGTTAGAAAAACAAAATCGTTCCATTTCATCCTTCAACCTCCATGGCAACGATGCCTTCTGACACACACACATACACAAAGAGCGTCCGTGAGCTTCACAAAACGCCCAACCACATCCATGCCTAAGTACTAACCGATGAAGTCAGTGCATTTCCAAGATTGCATCGCCGAGCGGTTGTTTTACCAGAGGATCATTAAAACACAACACCTGGGCACAGCACTTCACAACCACCACCACTCAAAACACTAGTGGTCAGGGAGGGAGACCTCCTGTAGAGTGTTTAACTGCGGTGGGTAAGGGAGTCTCATTGTTCCACCTCAGCAAGACCACTTCAGCTTCAGGTAGTGCATAGAAGACAGAGACCAAAGACACTTTCCTCCCCTTTTTGAAAAGGACTTTATTGGGAGTTCTCAAAAAATTTTAATAAATAAAAGAAAGCACAGTACAAGAGTTTATTCCCAAAATCCAGTCCGTAGTGAAAAAAAATAATCTTCCAAAACATCTTATATAGTATAACCCATTTTGCTCCCCCACCCCTCCCCATTACATTCAAAAAGGTTAACTTCTGATAAAAGTAGTCAAGGTACAAAAGAGGTATACAAGATGCACTCTACATACAAACAGAGTCTCCACCACGTCCAGTATGTTCGGTAGAGACCATTATATTTCACAGGAAAAATAAGAGTAAAATAAGTTTGGGAATGGAAAAAAAATAAAAAAATCTGCAATCGCAGGCTTTAAAGAAGAACTACGGAAGCTGTAACAACCTAGAAAATGCCAATATAAACCAAACATTCACGTAAATATAAAACGGAAAAAGAAAAAGAAAAAAACCCAGTACACTTGTAAGAAAATACTTTATTTGCTCAACTCTTAAGGCATGTAAAGGTTGTGGACCCGAAAGGCGACGAATAACACTCGGGTACATGCAGGAGATTGCTACATTCTCTGGCAGGTGGCTGGCATCAGTGCAGCCAAATACAAAAATACTTCTTTGGTTGACTTTTCATTTTATTTTTTTTCCCGCCGAAATACGCTCCGCATTCAAACGATAATAAAAACCATAACCCGAACTCGCATTTGGACAGCCTGCTAACCACAACGTATACATTCCACGTTAAAAACAAAACCACAAACACACACAAAACCTTCCAATACACTGACGCAAGTATGAGACCAAATCAAGCCAACTCTAAATCGCATTTATACATAAAACGTAAACAAGGAAACAAACTTAATAAATATTAAATTATTTCTCATTTGCAATACAGTGAAGCAATACATAAATTATAAAACTCCACTTCATGCAGATCAATAATAACCATTATAACTTAAATATGAATATAGCTCTATCGTTTCATCGTACTAGATAAATACAGTATGGGAATCAACAGAATTTATCAATATAGTCTATATTTTCCATAAGACAATAAATAAGTTAAATAGATCATAGCAAGTCTCCAAGAGCAATGAAAATCACTTAACCATCTGTAAAAAATATCTCCGCAGCAACGAAATGAACGAACTGCTCTAAACCAAACTTTACCCGCATGGCGCTCCGCATCAGCTCAGAGATTTGGAATGAATGTTCGTAAGCTTATTAACTCACACTTGACGAACCGGGAAAAACAAAGAAAATTAAACATATCAAGGCACGTTTTGGCACTATGACAGAAACAGCACGGAATATCCCCTGGACGTGCACTTTACATAGCCCAAGACACTAGATGTCACTGACTGAATGGCGGCTGACATCTCGAAGACAAAAATACCAGATTAAAGTCGTCTGAACCGTTTAACCCTATCCCTCGACTAATTAGCAACAGCTACATATTGCTAGTTAGTCGAGGGATAGGACATGGATCAAGTCCTCGCGGTACTCCGTAAAAATAAATTTTCACTGGATAAAAGGTCAGTCATCTGAAACCGACAACCTGCTGAAGATGGGCAAACGTTTCCCTGCGTCCAAACTTGGTGATTCGGAGCCGCTCGAACTCCCAGATGAACTGGGAGATCCGCTCACGTAGCTCTCCCGATCCGAGATGGAGTCGGGAGGACTCGGTGGTGATTCGAATCCGGGCGAATGGGAATGGAGGCGCAGAGACTGCAGCTGGCTGGTTTTATACGGGGGCGATGGAGGGCACACCTGGGGGTTTCTGTAGAAGGCGCCGTTCGACTGGTCTCCATAGCCGCAACGCGCGTTAATGGCCAAAGGGGCGAAGAGAGATTTCAAGTCCTGTCCGGGGAAATTAAATGCGCTGTTCACGCACGACATCGGACTGGGCGACAGCAAGTCTTCGTACAGGTTAGAAGAGCAAGACGAGAGGGAAGAAGGGGGCGGGGGTGTGCGGGACACCTCGTGTCCACTGTGGCTCGAGAAGCCAGCAAAACTCAGACTATGGTTTAGAGTTGGTCTGTCCCGCTGACTTAAAGTGCCATGCTGCAGCGAGTTTCGGTGACCGCACTGCTCTCGCAACAATGTGGACTCCTCCTGAGCGTTTGTATTGCAGAGCGCCAGTCTCTGTTCGTCGGCGTTGTGAATAAAATGACAGCGAGGGCCGTAGGGGCAAAAGCCAATCGTGTGGAAAGTGCGACACGGCTCAGTTTTGTATTTAGGATGACGGGACAAGTTACGCAACTCGTGGTATCCGTGTGCGAACTGACACTTCTCGCCGTACTTGCACGCCCCGTTTTCTTCGAATGGCCGACAGAGCTCCGTTTTGTAGCGGGTCGAGTTGATCTGGGAGCCTGGTTTCAGCTGCATAATCTCTTGTAGCTTCTGGCTACGCTCTCCGCTATCGCTATACGTACGATCTCGGAACTTATTCTCCTTATTCATGACTGCGGTGCTGGCGACGCTGGTGTAGACCTCCTTTAGACTGCTGCAAGGGCCGACTCGGCACTTGTTGCCATTGATAACAGTGTCCACGTTGTGGCTGGAATTACTTCGGGAAAAGCCTGGCGCGTAAGAGCAGTTGTTGGTGGAGCTGGAAGTTGCGAGTGGAACCCCGACCGCTTTCTTGTCCAGCATACTGTTGAAGTGGATTGCGTTTAGGTTCCTCTCTTGCTGCTGGGCGATGCAAGGGGGGAGAGAAAAGCCAATTAGCCTTTTAAGTGTATGGGGACAAGTTTCACACAGTTTCAATTGCTAATCATAGAGGATAGTGTGTTCCATTGGGTTTCCAAACATCGATTAACGATTATCTAAAGTTCAAGTCAGCTAAAATTTGCTCGTGTACTTTATAGCAATGCATAATAATGCCAAACGCGGGACGGCGTATTATTGATTTTAAAAGCTTAAACCAATTACCTTAAACAGCAGGTCGATTTCGTCGAACGCGGAAAAAAGTACTGCAGACATTTTCGAAGTGCCCTTTCCTTGCTTAAGTGCTTGTTAACGGACCAACCAGGATCCAAGTATGCACGTAACAATTTCTTACAGCCACGACTGGTGTTCTGAAAATAACGGAGACGAAAGAAACGAATCCAGCTCTAACTGCAAAATGCGGACCGTTTGTTTTTGTCTTGTGGGGGTGACTCCCCTGGAACCACCCAAAATCCAGCACGTCTTTCGTCAGCAGACAACTTCGCAGATGTATATAAGCGATTTGTAGCTACGTACGAGGGAGGAGCCTGTGAAGTTTGTGCGGCGGCATAGCTCTCAGCGACACGCCTTTTCTTCCTTGTGTGTGTGTGTGTGTGTGTGTGTGTGTGTGTGTGTGTGTGTGTGTGTGTGTGTGTGTGTGTGTGTGTGTGT
>JAOVYW010023359.1:22333-57707 GCA_025775045.1 Hiodon tergisus | reverse complement strand
CACTGGGCACTGGGGACTGGGCACTGGGGACTGGGGACTGGGGACTGGGGACTGGGCACTGGGCACTGGGCACTGGGGACTGGGGACTGGGCACTGGGCACTGGGCACTGGGGACTGGGCACTGGGCACTGGGCACTGGGGACTGGGATCTCTCAGTGACTGCACTTCCCGTTATTACTGTGCTGGTATTTACTCGCTCAGCAGTAGATACTCATCAACAGCAACTTAAACAGATCACAACTTTAGTGAAGCAATTTAGGTTAAGTACCTTCAACTCAAAGCCGGACTAAATAAGACTAACCCTCTGGTTACAACCTTGATGCCTTGACCCCACCACTGCCCTAGTCCCACATCCCCCACACATTTCAGTATAAAAGGTATAATAATTTCAGGCTCCTTTGATGTAGACACACACGTGCTATCTGGGAACACGGAGATGAACGTGGTTTGACTTTGGTCTTTGATGGGAGACGCTCTTGGCAGCACACTTAACACAACCCGAATGATCGATAAGCGGAATAATTGTCATGTTTACAAGCCATATAAACGTCCATGTTAGAGTAAAGAAAAATTCAAGAAAATTCAGTAAAAGGCTTGGGGTTGGAATCAGACAACCGTAGCACATCTCAAAATGTCTATAAATATGGGAGAATTTACTCAGAGCCATAGCAATGTCACCTTCCAGGAACCTCCCTGCAGATTAGACACTTCCTTAGCCTCAGTTCAATTTGTTTGCTACATTAGCTATACATTAAAGACTCAAACTTTTTCCTTAAATGGCTTTAATTGCACAATGGTTATTTGCTGCTTCGTTTCCGTTTTAAAATCCAACATACAGCTAATTAACTTTTAATTAAACGGATGAAGCAGAAATCTGCTTCAGGTAAATTTTCATGAATAAACAAACAAGAGGAAATGAGTTCTCCTGATACAAAAAACAGTATGCCTGTCCACATGCCCCGAGTTAAATGTCAATTTAAAGTTAATTGTCTAAATTCTCAGACTTGGGGGAAATATAACAAGAAATTAACCAGGAGCAAGCCATGCTTTGGTACATAAACCTGAATCCCTCCCCCCAGGGAGAAGTGAGGCTCACCTTGCAACCCTTCATGATGTCATGTCCCCAGTAATTTGGCGCACACTTGTCACACCTCTCTCCCACTGTGTGAGGGGGACAGATACACTGTCCAGTAGTGGAGTCACAGTTATTCCCAACATGGGAGCACTGGCAAGCTGGGGAGAGAGAGAGGAAATAGGAACCGGGAGATTCACCAGTAAATCTGTTTGATTGTCCCTCACTGAGTTAACCTATAATCCAGTCAGACACATTTCCAGTCTGTGAATATGAACACAGTGTCTGACATATGGAACATTTTAATTAATTCAATGGTCAGCAATTCCTGAAATCTTGAAATACATAAATGTGTGCATGAGCGAACGCGAACTGAAAATGTCCATGCGTTTGTCCATCTGAAAGAGAAAACACTTGTGCCCGTTTCTATTCCGTGTGTGCATGTGCGCCATTGTACTCAGTGTCCCGTTTTCACACAGATAAACGGCAGTGTGAAAGAGCCAGGCTCCTACCAGTGCAGCCTCCCTCCTGGAAGCTGAAGTGCCCCTGAGAACACCGGTCACACTTCAGACCCGTCACACCAGGCTGGCACCGGCACTGACCCGCCTCGTCGCAGTCGAACGACTTGGACCCGAAAGAGTTGCAGTTGCAGGGGACACACCCGCGGGCTGGCTGCATGTCATAGGTAGAGGGCTGTGAAGGGTGGGATAGCGACATTAGTTAGTGTTAAGTTAGCTCCATCCTCTCCACTCGGGACAGTGGCGTGGATGTTGGCTACACCCCAACACTGCAGTAATTCTGCACATTCTTCAGTTCACAATTTGTTACAACTACAACTCTTGTGCACAACCACAACAATGCAAAAACCAAAAAAACGTCATTCCACAGCTCTGTACAAACGCATAGACAATCAACTCCTAAATACAACGTCATCAAACTTCTGTTTTTTAATTAACTCTTTTGAGTTTTGCTGATACCCAGCCATTAACACATGCACGTTTAACATGTTTTATGTATGTAAATGTAATTAAAAAGGCAAAATTAGTATATCATTATTAGGATAACCAAGTAAGTACATGGCAGAAGTTTCAGTTAATGAGCATGTTGAAATCTGGTCACATGATCCTATGTCTCAGTCTATTGAAAGATCTAAGGCAGTCATAGTGTCCATGAAAATAGATCTAAGTGGATTACAATGTGATCAATTAGGTTTCCACAGTTACTAGATTTGGATACAGGTATTTGTTTTAGCAGGCAGCTGTACGATTAGCTAAGGACCTGTCGTCAAACTGCGTAAAACTGCTTTTCTGCTTGTGGAAATGAACACTTTCCTGTATACATCAGCAAGAAAAACAAACAAACAAAGATACAGCATCTGCATGCAGCAAACCTCGATCTGTCCTGCAACTGGTTTGAAAAATTAGTTTAAAAATACTACATAATCAATACATCTGCGGTAATAGTACGATGTAAAAATGTCTTGTCTATACAAAAAAAGTGAACACACAACATTTTTTTTTGCATGAACGTCACATTATATACTCCTCTGATAATGTATTACCTGTCCGCTTTAAATAATCAAGCATGTAATAATAACTTGTCATACGGTAATAACATTAAAACACAATAAGAACTGCTTATATTCATACCGTGCGGCAGGGGAAGAAAAGTAATTCACATTTCCCATTAATACTGTGCCAACACACTATGAATACCAAAAAGCCTTAAGTTGACAGTGAGGGCTGGGTAAGGCAGCCACTGCAGACAGATGGCCCGATATGAATCTCATTTTACCACGGCCCGACTGTGCATTATTCCCCTTTTATACCTGAGAGAGGAGGTGTTTCGGGGCCATGGAGGCCCCTGCACCAGGGTCTGGACCCTCTCTCGCATCATTACTGCGCGGGGGACCGGCCGCAGAATGACCAATGGCGAGGGGGCTCTCTCAGTGATGACGGTCTGGCGTGGGCATGCTGGTGCCAAGGGGAACAGAGGGGAGGTTTGGTGCATTAGCACAATTGGCCATTCCAAATAATTGATTCCAAAATTCCGAAATAAACCACTTAAATAAATATGTTAGTCCATAATGACTATGTAATATGCAGAAACACGAGGCAAACATAACAAAACAAAACTAAAATCCACACTGTTAAAAACCCTGCCCTGATGTATCTGTGAATACGATCACGGTTACAGCAAGGTAGGGTCATGATAAGGCCAGGGTAGGGTCTGTTTCCCACACACATGCTGTTATTTGTGTTTACCCCCTTGGGCCGGTAGGCTCCTCTGGGACAGCCCCCGGTGCGGCTGCTGGAGCCCCAGCGCTGAGCATGCTGTAGGGGGACCTGCTGGACTGGCCTACGCGTCTCCCTCCTCTCCAGCCCCTGACGGCCCAGGTCGCAGCGCCGCCCCACAAACCCCGGCTTACAGATACAGCGCCCCTCCAGGTCACAGCGGCGGGACACAGAACCCACTTCACTGCAGGCGCAGGGCCTGCACGCCCGCTGTTCCGCATCCCACCAACAGTTGGGCTTCAGTTTTCACAGGGACGGAGAGAAAGGGAAGTCAGCAACCCCAGAACAGGGAAAAGGAGTCAGTGAGACTAGCACAGAGAAAGGGAGTCTGTGAGAGACCAGCACAGCGATAGGGAGTCAGTGAGAGACCAGCGCAGGGAAAGGGGATCAGTGAGAGGAAAGCACAGGGAAAGGGAAGTCAGCAACCCCAGAACAGGGAAAAGGAGTCAGTGAGACCAGCACAGAGATACGGAGTCAGTGAGACCAGCACACAGGGATAGGGAGTCAGTGAGACCAGCACACAGAAAGGGAGTCAGTGAGAGACCAGCACACAGGGATAGGGAGTCAGTGAGATCAGCACACAGAAAGGGAGTCAGTGAGAGACCAGCACAGGGATAGGGAGTCAGTGAGACCAGCACACAGAAAGGGGGTCAGTGAGAGGCCAGCACAGGGATAGGGAGTCAGTGATACCAGCACACAGAAAGGGAGTCAGTGAGAGACCAGCACAGGGATAGGAAGTCAGTGAGACCAGCACACAGAAAGGGAGTCAGTGAGAGACCAGCACAGAGATAGGGAGTCAGTGAGAGACCAGCAGAGGGAAAGGGGCTCAGTGAGAGACCAGCACAGAGAAAGTGTGTCAGTGATGTCATGCCAATAAAGCACCATTGAATTGAATTGAATTGAAATTGAGAGACCAGTACAAGGAAAGTGAGAGACCAGCAGAGGGAAACAAATAATTGACTCCAAGGAAACTGAGTCTGGATGAAACCAACACAGAAAAACTTAGATGGTTCCTCCGATGAATTCCTCAGCGTTCATTCCGCCACTAACACCCTCTCACCTGACTACTAGATGGTTAGCCCAAGGCTAACTGAACGGATAAATCAGATGTTACGTTGTCCGATATTACACTGGAGACATTACGCCCATGAACATCAGACATCACCACCTTACCACTCTCCAGCTGATGACAGAACTGATAGCTCAGTCTCATACTAATAATCAAAACTTTGGGCGGAATCTGCAGGGTTGGAATGGAAAAAGTGATTCTGCGTTCACCCCAGGCTGCGTGAGGCAGGAAGGCGGACCGCACACAAGATACGGTGTTGCTGTGGAAACTCACCATGCACTCATCACACTGCCTCCCGACCACGTGCGGCCTGCACTGGCACTGCCCAGTCTCCTGGTTGCACATCTCCGACACAGAGCCATTAATGTGGCACAGGCAAGCTGGGGACACAGCAGACCGCTGTTATAAACCGATCACACAACTGCAGCTTAAGGGGAAATCAGCGGTCGCATTCGTGTTATCCTGAATGGTCTGAAGCAAAATCTTTCCGGGGTGCCAAACATACGTTTAGAGACATGCTTTAGAAAAGTATGGCACATAACTCCTCATTTCAGTGACAAGCACAATCATCTCAGATCATCTGAGGAATAATATAGAGATGATATGTTTTCTCATTTTCTTAAAGCAGAGAGAACGCTTTATCTAAGGTAAAACAAACTGACAAGTTAAAACTCTCTACTGGTAATAATTTCATATTCTCTGACAATCAGTGACCAGTTAAGTTTTTTACCCCCAGGACAAGTTTCCAGTAAGGAAATCCACAATAGGTGCAATGGTTTAAAATGGTACAGGTTGCGCACAGGCTGAATATTGAATAATTTAATTTGTGAAAGACAGGAGGGAAAACTATACCTCCACATCTTCACAATGCAGCCATTGGATCTAGGGCAATAATCATCAGTTTGCACCAACCAGTGTAGCAGAATTCCTGTAGTAATTTTCCTATCATGGCAGCGTCCTGTCTATTACAACACTCTGACTCACCAGTTTAATCCCCCTGTGCCCTGATTAGCCCGGCTTGATTGACTTTCCATCAGTTTACATCAAGATGAGAACAACACGTATCAGTGCTGAATCTTCCTCAGTAGCAACGGGGCAATTTAGGGCCCAACCATAAAACGTACAAAGATTCAGTTAAGGTAAATACTATGTGCTTGCTTGTAAGGCTTACAAAATTGCTCCTGGGGAAGGGCGATTGTCAGTTCAGGTTGGATATTTACAATGCTCTTCCCGAAGACAATCACACAGATCACACAAGTCGCAACCTTTATTGGAAATGACCACTATAACGATCCATCGAGAAGACGTTTAAAGTCTCGAAAAGATTTTATCACCCGATCTTCAAAAGTTTGTTAGCCTACAGGAGTTAATTGCCGCACAATTTACAGAGACTTCCCATCTGTGAATTTCTTGTTTTGTCATCCATCTGACTGGGTGCCAAATGGTCTCCAGCGCCTCCACATCTGGCAGGCAGGCAGGCTGCCTGACGGTAACTGCGTGCCGCTGTTGGAGCTCGGCTCTCCGGAGGAAGCCCGGCCCACGGCAGCCTCGCACTGGTACTCACGCTGGCAGCTTTTGGCCACGATGGCGTCCCCGAAGAAGCCCGCGGCGCAGGTCTCACAGGCCCCCCCGTCGAACCCCGGCCGGCACTTCAGGCAGGCGCCCGTCAGGGGGTGGCAGCTGCGGGGGTCCGTGGGGTCCAGGTTCCCGTTGCATTGGCAGGGTTGGCACGAGCCCCCCAGCTCGGTGGGTTGTCCGAAGAAACCATTAGAACAGCTGTGGGAGGAGTCAGGGAAGGGGCCAGCACACAGAGGGTTGAGGTTAAAGGTCACCGATCGCCACTCAGGTTGCTCATTTGGGGAAACTAAAGAAGTTTGCAGGTGTGAAAACCGTGCATGACTTTCACTTAAACTACTCCATTACTGCTAGCAATTCAAGTTTAAATGTACTTTATTCATGAAGTGATTTCTGGTGGAAGATAAAGATTTCCCATCAGATGAAACGAGATGGCCACGTCTGACTTTCAATTGCGAGCCGTTTTAGTTGAAATGCATTTATTTATAAAATACATATTTTTGATAAAATAAACACTTTCTTTATTCAAACTGATTAGGAGAAGGAGTGGTTAATTGCATTAAAAGCAATCAATACGGTCAGAAGGAGGCTAAAAAGGCAAAATGCATGAAGCCCTAAATAATCTTGTTTCTCTTTTTATCTTCACTTTCTCGCTCTTTACCCTTATATCTCCTCAGAAATGAGTCATGTTCAGCACAGATAAAGACAGACATTCTATCTAGCGCCTGCTTGTTAAACGGTTTCTACAGTTCTTATCTACATTCCGCAGTTCTATCTGCATGATTGTAAATGGGAAAAGTAATCATTCCGTATCACGGGGAGCGAATTCTTTTAGCCGTCAGAGATTTATTAATTGAATATGTTATTGCTTCTGACTGCCTCATGCGGGACGAAGGTACTGGCGTGGAACAACGAGTACGTGTCTGCAATTTCATTGGAGGCATCAAACTGGCGCTGCGGGGAGGGGCGCGGCTGATGCAGATATCATGGCCAGACAGGGCTCGGGACTAAATGTATATGTCAGGACTTCCTACTGCCCCGCTGTCTTTCGGAATGGGCTCAGGAAACCTGCTTATGCTGGCAGGGACTAAACCCTGTAGGCGAAGGGGGAGAGGGGTGATAATGTCCGTTGCATTGTGGGGCAGCTCACCCAGTGAAAAGCTCACCTAGTGTCAATGCGAAAGACACATGCTAGTGTTTCAATCGGGACAATTTAAAGAGACATATATAATGCACAAATGCATATTATGTGAGGGAACATATGCTTTCTCGAATGAACGCTATGCCGTAGAATAGTTTCTTTTTGTGCCCCGTTGCGAGGCATTGATCTTCACGTGAAATGAAAGCAGGTGAGAGACACGCGCAGGCGGACGCATACGCAGGCGCATACGCAGTCGCATACGCAGTCGCATGTGCAGACACGCACCGTTTCCGCCCACATCCACTCCCTCCTGTAGACGGAGAGGAAAGGTCTGTCTTAAACAGTGATGTCTCCGACCAGGTGTCGGACCACCCCCACTCCAGACTATAAATGTCACATGCTCCCTGCCTGCCAAGCTCCCGTGTAAAACCCGAAAGATTCTGACCCCACTCCTGGCCCGCGCTTGTTATAGATTTGTGATTTGATTTTGCACACGAGAGCCAAGATTCTTCCCAAGCTGGGGACACAACGACAAAAAGGTAGGTGCCCCAGAGGAACAGTCCACAGTCTGAGCCCACCCCCCCGTGACAAAATATCACAAACCCGGGTGCACTGTCGAAAATCTGCAATGCGCCCAGCACCCTCCATGTCAGAGCTGATAAATAGGGGTCGCTCCTCACTACCTCAAGTCTGGAGGGCCAGAACGAAAATCTCCCATGGAGGGTCAGTGAGGGCTGGTGATATCAGCACAGGACCACTGGGGGCCTTAAAGGAGCCGCAGGGCCCCTGACGATGTCTCTACCTGTCAGCGGGTCCGGGGGGCTCTCCCCTGCGGTCCGGACCCCACCCTTCCGACATTTACACCCCCCTCCCCCCCTGTCCAGGCCAAAAATAAACTCTCCACCTCTCCACCCGAGGAAACGGGAGGAAATTAAATGGCGTGATCCTGATGCAAATGAAACGAGCGCGCCGCAGACGGCACAACGGCACGGGCCACGAAGCCATCAATCTTCCTGATGGCCCACAGAGGCAGCTCTCAGTCTCGGACCTTTCCGTCGCACACTGGCTTCTTAATGAGCGCCACTCGCCTTGCCGCGGCACAGAAAACGTAGGTTTCATCGATCGACAAAACATCTTCCGAGGAGCGCTAAAAAAATTGGAACACTGAAAAGCAAATGAGACAACCAACAAAGAAAACGGAGTTGTGTAAAAATAGATTTGTCTAGTTGCTTATGGCTGTCATAACAACATTCACCTCGTTATACATACTTTTTTTTAATTGCCGCGTTGCATCTGTGTACGTTATTACAAATTTCCCGCAGTGTATTCTATATTCATAAATAAAAAAATGATTGAAATAGGAACTATTCAGACTCACAATACGGCAGAATTTTCTCATTTTTGCTTTTGACCAAGAGATTCCTGGGCGAAAGCACCTGATCTGACTGACGGATAAAGATTGTACTGACGTTCAGTGTCGTGCCGGGTGAGACCACTTCGCTCACCTTTCACAGCGTGGTCCGGCGTAGCCCGGTTGGCACTGGTCGCAGACGAGCTCCCCTTGGTGGTCCAGGTGGCACGTGGGGCTGAAACTTTGGTGTTTTTGGGCGAGAGCGGGAAAGAGAAATAGAAGGAGAGAAACACGGATTATTCCCATCCTGCCTCGATCCCTGAGCTGAACATCACTGTGTTTTAGTGGGGGGAATAAAAAGCAGACAGTCCCAAAGATAGCGAGGGGCGGTGGATGGTGGGGGGGGGGGCTCCTGGCCGAGGGATGCTGGTATGGGGAGGCTATTTCAGATGATACTGGATACTGGAGGACGGTGCAGCGGTATCAGAATGCGGGGAAATGTCTTTCTTTAGCCGGCGGCAGGACGGCCCGGCTCAGAGGAATGCTCAGCTGTTCCCCTCCTGCCCCCGGTTTCGCCTCACCAGGGGATTACTGCCCATTTTCAGTGCTTCAGTGAAGCGATGGTTCGTCCCATGGTGCACCGGGGACAGGCGGAAGGACCGCCACGGAACGCTGTTGCCAAAACCATAGGGTTTAAGCAGAACTGTGCACATCGTTGTAGTGGAAACAAAAATAGGGGCACTTGAAAAAAGAAATATACAAATGAATGATAACACTTTGGCCTGTCTGTGATGCTAACTTGTTTGAAGGACTCTGAAGTGGGCAGGCGCACGGCTTGCAGTCATCGGCCGTTCCCTTGGTAGCATCTCCATAGTAACCAGGGGCACAGTGGTCACAGTGAGGGCCTGTAGTGTGGTCCTTACATTCCTAAAAAAAACACAATCACAGTCAGAATCACAATGGACACAAAAATACACTTGAAAATAGGCCTGCGGCAGATTAAAAAACAGACATTTCACCTCTAAGTTAAATCAGAACCTACTTGGTTTGGAGGAAAAGTATTAGGAATAGAAACATTAAAATGTTAATAAAATATTTTTTTATAAATTCACTCAACTAGAATCTACATTCTAGGTCTAACTTCCAAACATTTATCCAGCTACAACCCTCACTACATATATAATATATAAAAAATTCTAAATTCTAAAACTGAATATATCTTTGAAACTGGATGTCACCATATCTTCAAACATAATTTAATATTTTTTTAAATATATATTAATATGTTAATATGATTACACCACATTTAGCAGCATTAACTGCAACCAAATGCTACCTGTAGTTATTGGTTAGTCTCACAGCGCTCTGGAGGAATTTTGGCCCACTCCTCCTTTACAAGTTCGTAAAGAAGCCAATTAGTCACCAGCCATTTTCCCCACGAATCAAGCCTAGCCTGGTTACAATTCCATGGCCATGGAAAACAACCAGGAAACAACCAGGCCATGAGTGCGTAGGTTGGTTCCAGGTAGAAATAGAATTGAAGCTTTTTTCAGATTTATATTGGGTAGGTCTATATAACAACTGAATTTAATTATTGCTTTGATTGGGTTGAGTTCATTTAGGGGGCGTGCCCGGTCTGAGAGAGGGCAGACACAGGCAACCAAATTTTTTTTGTAACCAAATTTCACTAAATACAATGAGTTTACAAAGTTTAAAAATTCAATGAAAGGTGATAAATGAACAGAAACCACCCTTTAGCGAAAACTCAAATACACAACTCAATTTTCACAAAACTTCAACTATAAAGTGACAAAAATCTCAGTTTTTATTTTTAAAAACCCTCCACTCAACAAGGTCCTGGCTGTGGGTGTGGCCCCACAGTCTGCCTATCAGCGCCGGCCTGGGCGCGCCCCATTGGCCAGAGAGCGGGTCTGTATGCCACACCTACCTTACACGCCAAACAGATAAAAGAAGCATCAAATTTTGGCTTTATTTCTTTTCTCACAGACTCTTTTCTCACATACTGCCACAACCCACAAAAATATCTGACCAAATTCAATGTGAAAAATGTGCAGAAATGCAGAAAATCTGACTTGGGCAAATAACATTTTCCCTGCACTGTGTGCTTTAAGGATTAAAAAACTTATACTACATGTGTTAACAAATTAAGATAAAGCTTTGCATGTTAAATTTGTGTAAAATTTGATTAGGATTATAAAATAAGTGGAACAGACGCGGTGAACGCGGCGTCACCAAATTGAAGGTAATGCGCTTCCCCTCAAATTGGCATTAGACCAAACTCCAGCAATACTCCGCTAATGAAATGTAAACGTTTTTCTCTTAAAGCTCCACGCATCGTCAGACCTAATAAAACCTAAACGCTCTTGAGCCAATTGCTAAGTCTACTCGGCGTAATTATCCACGGAGACAAGACTTCTTGATTCCGAGTAGGAAAAAAACTGTTTACTGAAAGGAGTGATGGGATTGGTGGGGGCCAGTAATGTCAGCCCCATCACTGCACCGCCAAGCGGACAGGACAGGCTAATTGCTCCCTAAACAGTTTAATGGTCAGCAGTTTTGCCTTAACACATGTTGAATACCTGTCATGTGGGGCAAACGAAAGAAGGCCTCCGGACCAATTATCAACACTTGTCATCTGGGGAGAGAATTCTCACCATGGACCCCGGACGATTTTCTTTTAACCCCCTCTCTGGGATGGTAACACCAGGACATTTAATAAGGATTACATTGTCCTCTTCTGTTCTGCAGGGTTTATTTCTACTGATTTCTAAAGTAAAGGAGTTGGACTTTCGAGTGATTGTTTAGAGCATGATTTGGGGGCGAAATTTGAACCAGCAACATGGACTGGCCATTAGGGCCATTGTCCAGCCAGTAGAGCTGGCCTGAGTGGAGATTACTCTACTGTGAAACTGTGTCATAGGAATCTCCTGATTCTGGAAATGATCGAGCGAGCATCTCTCACTGTCCACCACTTATTGACCCTTATAACCGGTTTCAAACGAACACTATGAATGTGTATAACGGGACATATAACAGGTGGGGTCTCACTTCATATTCAGTCTTTATGACATTGATATTGTCTTCTCTTTCATCCTAACACAAATTGGCATGTCGGTAAACAAGGGCCAGTACAAATATTTTTGTATATACAACCCTTGTCTCGGGGGATAACCCTATGGAGAATACCATAGCTGTGCACAGGTTAAAATTTATAGCCTTAGTCTTCGACCGTAATCTTCAAGGTGTTCATAATCCAGGGTGACCAGCTGTAAGGTAAAGCAACGTAACCCCCCCCCCACCTTTCCCAGAACCCCTGAACTTTACCAGGCACTGGCCGGTGATGTCATCACATTGCCCCGCATGTCCTGAGCAGTGACAAGGTTCGCACACTCCTTTGAACAGTGTGCTGTTAACCCTTCGATACCCTCCGGAGCACATCTGCAACGGAAGACAAAGAGAGAGAAAAAATCTAAATGAAAAGGAAAATCAGTTTGACAGTGCAATGACACCAATTAGTTCTGATGAGTAAAAAGCAAACTGACTGTTTCTGAACCATTAGATAAAAGAAAACAAATGCTTATATTTTTAGTCAGAGAGATTTTGAGTTTAATTGTTTCAGCTCATAACCTGCGTAACTAATTAATTCTACAAAGCTCTAATTAATGCTTTCCCGTCGCCTTGATTTACGCAAGAGAAGTAGGAATGAAATTCAATCAGTTTATTATAAAAAAAAATTTTCATGACAAATTTATTGAGCCAATAGAGAATGGAAGGCGCTAAAGAGAGAGGGGATAAAAGCACTTTTGAATTGAACAAAGAAGCTGAAGGAACTGGTAACAGAAGGAACAGACAGAACAAAGTGAAGAAAATTAAACGGCGAGGGCACAGACAGTGCTTTGGCTTCCTTGGGACTCGGAGCCTTTGCCCGGAGACAAGGCGACATTATCGTCCCATAATGCGCTGTCAATGAGAACGGCGGCGCAAGCCTGCTTCCTGCGGTAGGAGAAGCCCGCACAGGGCTCGCTGTTTAATGGGAAGTGGCGTCAGAGCTGTGTAATACATCTCCATGCTACAGCCCTGGCACTCAAGTGGCTGGTGGCTCATGAAATCGCTCCGCTAAGGCGTTTTTTTCCCCCTCCTTGTTAATAGGAATTATTAGGGCAGATGCAGAAGGCATCGAGGAAGTGTGAAGACATGGGATTCCGTTTCAGTTCTAGCTCTCTCTGACAATGAAGGAGCAGATGAGCACCCCGTGGCTGATTTTGGGTAAGGGACTAGTAAATAAGAAGGAACAGACACCGTTTAAGATAAGTGAAGAGTAGATCACTCTGTGGAGGTTAAAACATGCACTGTTTGTCTCACAGAAGTGTCGGACCATTGGACTGAATTAGTTCCCTTCACTTTGTGGCATGTTCATAACATGCTATTTAAAAAAACAAAAACCAAAAAACTTTTTTTTGTCACTGCTGTTAATTTTTCTACTTGAAAGTCAATAAAAGGTCCTTCAGTGGGTTATATAAGGTAGAAACACACTTTCAAAAAGTGTCTTTCAAAGTCTATAATCAAGAATGGACACAAAAAGCTACAATGACATTATAAAGAATGGATGCAGGAAGACTAAGAAAACAAGTACATGAAATAAAAACGATATATGTTAAAATTGAGTTTGGAAATATTGTACAGAATTGCCTTTGATAAGAGATTAGCTAGATTTGCCCGCAGTGGAATAATATGTTTTATTTACCATAAAATATTTTTAATGCACTAAAGTTTCCAACTGGATTAATAACCAAAATGAATATAAGTATACACATAATTTCCCTTAATTTCCCATAATCCTCAGGGACAGCAATGAGCGAGATATAACAATCACCTAGAAGATAGTTACTAAAGGTGAAGACATTTGATTGGGTAATTAAACGATAGCAAGATTCCCTCACTATTCTGTTTTAATGGTTTCTCTGTAGGAGACACAATATGTCTGCCCAGGTCACAAATTCCCCCCGCCCCCCAAAAACACCACCCCTCCCCAGAGGAGCCTCTTCACATAATCTCACCTCATTTTATAAAGGGTTGATCACCAGGCATTTCATTTCGATTTGCTCTTCACAAGCACCTTTAATCGGCTTGAGTCAGCATAAAGCACAAATCAATACCTATCATCACGTTAATAGAAAGGAGTTTTGGAAGAATGTAGAGTTTGCTGTTAGGGCACATCCATCCACTCCACGCATGTCAGCCTTTTGCCTTCATGCTAGTTCTCCACTGCACATCAGCCCCCACACACAAGACACATACAGTGATGTGCGCACTACACATACGCACACTCACACACACACACAGTGTGTCTGTCACTCACCTCACAGGAGGTTCCTGTGTAGCCGTGAGGACAATGACAGACCTCCACAGCTCTCGCCATCACACCAGTCCTGGACACCTCACTGGCTACCTCCAGGCTAACAGAGTGCAGTCTGCACGGGAGGCAAAAGAGAAAGCACTGAAACACTGCAGCCTCAACCATGGACACATGGGGAACAGAAGGGAATCCAGGAAGGAACAAGTCTCCATGGGAATGAAATGTGGACCCTTTCAAGCCAAAGAGCCAGAGGAGAGTCAGTTATATGTAATCTTATGATAATAAAATACCTGATGCTGACATAATATAGTCCCGATTCTCTGACAAAAACTGCCAACTTGAGTACAGTGAGCTACAGACAAATGGTGTTAAAAATAAATCAAACCCAAACTTGGTGTACAAAAGGCATGCATAAGAGCTACTCTGGAAATTTTTCAACCAACCGAAGCCTAGGCATGCCTTTCAAGGCGTCATGTCCCTGTGTACCTGTAGATGGCGACCCTCTCATGGCTGTAAGAGGCTCTGATGAGGAGGCTGGTCACATTTGTGAGTGCCATCATGAACTCCTTCTTGCTGACAGTCAGGCTCGTCTTCTGGTGTTGAAAATGTTCAGGACGCAGGACAATACCCTTTGTGCTCTCTGAAAAGGGGTACACCTGCTGCCCAAATTGGCTGTCAATCATTGTTATCCCATTGCCCTGCAGAGATGAAAAAAGTCAGGCAATTTCTTTCCTTGATGTGAAAAACAGCATCCACATTGGTTCTTAGATGTAATCTATTAATCTCCTCCCATATTTTATAGGTGGACGCTACCCAATAATGATGACTGCTTGTAGGTGATGTTTGTGTAAAATTGTGTTTATGTATTAAAATCTACACTTGTCAACATCCAACATAATATGAATAACAACACATATAGTCACTTGTGTCTGCGTGTTTGTGTGTGTCTGACTAAAACTAGAGACAACTGAATTCAAACTGAGGAAGATCCCCAAACCATGTTGAGGGAATCATGAGGGAGGATTACTGGGTGTTTTTCAGCCGGCGTGTTATTTACTGTTCCGGTGACTGCTGGGAAATTACCACTGATAGGAGCTGGCCACTTTATTTGCACTGAATTAATGGAGTGTGCACATGCAGAGCATGGATTAGCCATCGGGAATCACCGTCATATATTCACCCATGCCCCGCCTGGGTCTGACAAGTGCTCGTTCGCACTGCGAAACCCGACCCTCGAACCTTCCACACTGTCGTCTAAAGGCAAAGTGCAGCGGCCCCCTGCTGGAGCCTGCGTGCAAACGCGCCTGCCTTTTCGAGGCTGTGTCGCCCAGGTGGTGCTCGCCGCTATAGCAACATTACTTTTTTTATTTTTTTATTCTTGATCTCGTTTGCTAGGATTTGCTGGAAACGAGCGTTCAGATCAGGCTCTCTGGTCGTGTTTAGCTCTCCTTAGTTCAAGGGTTGCAATCAGGGCCACGGTTTCCCAAAAGACGGCTGTGAATGCGAAAAGATAATTCCTTTCCCATGTCCCTAGGCAGGACATCAGAGGTTGACTAGGGTCTAGGGTCGCCTTCCAAATGCATAACCAGTGAATGGGAATGCAGTCAGGCACTCTTCATGGATCATACGCAGGTAACTTCCAGTTGCGTTCGTTTGAGTAAAAGGTAAAGTCAAACGCCAGCCCAACCGCATATGAGTGGTGAAATGCTTATATGTGACACCTTCACAGTTGAGATCCAGAATGAGAAGATGATGAGTTGCATGATCCTAAGGCCGACCAGTGGCTTTTAACCCAGCAACAGGTCTGTTACAGTTACGAGCCTGTGGGGTTTTCACAGAGATACCGGCACAGGTCAGCCCAAAAGTCAGGAATGGTTCACTACCATATCAGACAAATTGATTACCTGCACTGAAAGAAGTGCTTTATCTGATTTACATTTAGCAAGTTTGTCAATACAAACAAGCGGGCTGGCTGAGAAGACGTCGACTGACTGAAGAATAACCAGCCCTCAAGCTGAAACAGCATGTCTGGCAATCACCAGAACTCAGCTCAACATTTGCAAAGAACCACCTTTGACGTATTAAGTCATTTTGGAATTAAATATCTTTTCATTATTATTTATGTTGCTCAGATATTGACCTCTTCCAACAATCATGTATGCAGGGTCCAGCAAAAACTTATTTTTGTAAAGGTCTGGTGTAAATCATTTTTTCATTAACTAGACAAATGAATCACAATGCATTTCAATAAATGTATCAAAAAAACATTCATTCCTGAGCTTCGTATCTTACTAAATAAATTGACAGTGGCCACAACTGAAACGAATACGTAATGTAATATTATTTCAGAAATCGTAAATCTGAAACTTCATAAAAGCTTACAGAATATGGTTTTGTTACGTAGGGGACCTATGGGAGTTTTTGAATTCGGTTCTTATTTAATTGTCAAGGACAGTAAAAAAACAAACTGGTCTGGTCTAGTTTCAAAGGTAGGGGGCAGCCCACACAGACCAGTGGAGACTCTGGCCCGGTCTGTGTTTCAGAGGTAGGGGGCAGCCCACACAGACCACTGGAGACTCTGTCCTTGTTTGCTTTTAGGAATGGGGCAGGGCTTGTCCTCACAAGCCAGAGGGATAATCTGGCCTGGTCTGCAGGGGACATCGGTGTGGGCAGTTTTGCATCTCCACGCCTTGTAACAAATTAATATTTTATCTGTTGTAAGGCGTGGAGCATGACCAAGGTGATTCACCAGAAAGGTGCCTTGCAAGATGCACGTGGAAACCCCAGTGAGCATGAAGCTGACCCCAGCTCCTTTCTCTACGGTCTCCCAAAGCTCAGCTAATGGCTGACACATGCTGGAGAATCACCGCAAGAGCCCATGCTCCTGAGCAACAGCTGCTTTCAAAATGTCCTTTAAACTAAAGCAGATGACAGTCAGACATGTGAACTTTAAACGACGGCGAGTTAATCTGACATCCAAACGTGGTGGTCGACTCTTATTGACCACGTGAAGGGCTTCGGCCAACCAGAGCCCACTGGAGGCCTTCGTTGGAAGCCAATTGGGCCAGAGCAAGACAGGCTACATGCATTAGCGAAATCTTACCTGTATGATGACGTCAGGATAGACGGAAGCCCTGATGGCTTTTGCTCTTCTCTCCGTGTCGTATGAAACAGTGTAGATAAGCCTCCCTCCGTGGGCAGCCAGCTGTTATCGGACACAACAGCAGCAGTTAGCCTCACACACAGCCTGGAAAAATGTGTGGAATAATACGCACCGATAATCTAATATTCTACAGCTCAAGAAAAAAATATTCCCTTAAGTATAAAAAAATGGCAGTAATATAATAATAAGGAGATACATTACAGTAGTCTATTGACAATATAAATTGGCTGTGTTTTGTGGTATGTTAGTTAATTACCTGAACGTCACACCGTACGGCAATTGCTATGACAAAGCATTTTTGCACAAAACCTACAGCCAACCCGAATATAAGGTTCATCTTATTAATATCAAACTCCACAATGATCTGCAAAATAAGTAATTCATGTGAATTTCATCTCAGTGTGCAAATGGAGGGTGCCAACTTGAGCAATACCCAGTATCCTACGTGTGTGGTAAGAGGAAGTCCGGTCCCAGTAGCTAATTCCTTCCAAGTCGTAAAACCAACAGCTGGGAATCTGTAGGCCTTCGCTTTGACATTAAAAGTGATGATGGTTAAGTGACTGTTACAGTCGCTAACCTCCAGCTCAGTGAAAATGTCACGTTTTTTTCTCGCTCCACACGACACCTACCCAGTGCCCTCAGGATCACCGCTGCTCGCTTTGTTACGATACACCAAACCATTCAGAATGCAGATGAAACCCCACACTCGGCTCAGGGGCGAGGCTTCACCCCAAATCTCTGAGCCCGTAAAAAGCTGGATGGTCTTGCTTGTCAGCGAGAGATGGAGAACTCGAGCACATTGTGCGCTGGTTTATTGTGAATGTCAAAGGTCAAAGGGCAGGGGTCGGTTGTCAAACACGTTTCCCCATCAGGCAGACCAATGGAACTCATTTTCTTCCTCTGCTTCCCCTTTCTCTCTCTCTCTCTCTCTCCGCGCCGTCTCTGATTTCAGTCCCTGCAGCTCTTCTGAGCGAATCCGTCTTGTTCGTGCTTCTCTTCCCTCGCCTTATTTTCATATCTCAGCGTTTTCGAGCTAGTGGGCAGCACTTCAGCCGTGACTCCAAACGCCCAGCTCCAGGGCGACGGGCGCATGGAGGGAGCAGTGCTGCGATGTGGACTGATCCAGGAGGACCGCGGATCGAGCCCTGCGGGCAGACAGGGCCTGCTCTGTGCTAAGAAGCCCCACTGGGCCGCCTGGCCACGGGCCCATATCAGAGCTGTCCACGGGAGCCAGGGGCACAAAGAGCGCCTACCTGCCTCAGCGAAAGGCACCGTGGCAGAGAAACCGCATCGTTTCAAACTGTACATTAGGCTAATTATGGAAAACCTGCTATACCGCGCAACTTTAAAAGGCGCGTCTTGCAAACCGATCGGCAGTGTTGGATGCCACACTGTTGAGGCCCCTGCCTTGATTGCTTAAATGGGGACAGGACAGTGTCTGATGGTGTAATTAATTCCATAAAAGCCTCTTCGCTCGTATGAACTGAAGTCGACTCAGCAGCTTCTATTTGCCTCACAGAGACGGCCCCGGAAAATGAACTGGGGTGTGGATGAGGGCAGGTGAAGGCCCTGATTTCCTTTTTTTTCTGGATCCATTTGAAGATAATCCTCATATTCGCGGGGATCAAAACGCATTAATCAGAACTGACAGCCACTTCAATAAATCCTCTATACTAGGGACTAACCTTTGTGTTTCTTAAATTGATAAAGTTAATGCACAAATCACAGCCCCTGTGATAACCCATGCATACATAGCAGTAGATTTGCTAAATGAGATCACAGAGTGATGCTGCACACGTAGAGATGGCTTGATAGAAACGGCTTTTAATCTGGTGGCTCCTAAAGTCCTGCTCAGCAGCTGTCTGGCAAGCTTCATTACACCACCATGCTGTGGGACCGTCCCTGGAGATGGACATCTGACCCTCCGTCAGGCATCTTGAAACAAACCTCGCTGCACTGCGGAGGGGCCCACCACATCTGCACCCCCCCAGCTCCCCCAGGCAAAACCCCCAGGCCTATTTGTGTAAACACAGAGGAGGCGACAGCGTGTGTTTTCCCAATGACCACCCGCGTACTATCTACAAAGGAGGCTTCTCTGTCCAAAATGCGGCTGTGTTTTGTTTGTAAAGAGAGTACGGGGCCTCGCTCCAAAGGCGAGGTTTAAAAACGTACACATCTGCTAAACAGCTTATGGCCAAATGCCTTGTCCTGGAGCACGCAGCAAGGGCTGAGGTCACTGCAGCCAGAGCAAGCAAAAGAATGCCCCGCTTTTGGTTTCCATGTTTTCGTTTTAAAATGACACGCTCACATTTAATAGAGCACAGAATACTGTGGCAGTGACCGTTCTTTGTAAGGCATTACCAGGAATGAATAGTATCTATTGCTGCAATGTTTCAAAATAAACTGCATTTCTAACAGTGGGAAGTGACTGAAACATTAAGAAAAACTTTAAAAAGTAGGAACAAACAGCCTTCAGAATGAATCCACCCCACCTCCTTTTAAAACCCCCACACATGTTTTTCATAATCCTTTGTTTAAAATGTCTGAGGCGACGCAGTTTGTTTCACCCGCTCCCTTCACAGCGAACGCACGAACAGAGAGGCAGACGTATGTGTGAGGCATCTTTAGCATGATCCCTGTTTAGACGCACTACAGGCAGTGCATTAGCGCCGCGGCGCCGTTACCTAGCATCAGGCGAGCCCTGGCACCCTGATAGAAGGTAATGATTGAGCGCGCCCGCTTGGGACGCCCGTTTTCCCGCCGCTCATGTATAACGGAGGGAATTGGAGGCACAGAGCTCTGTGTCACGGTTGGGGAGCAGCTCTGGGGGACAAAGGTCCATAGATATCCCGCCTCCCACCCCCAGCCCCCAACGGGACACTTCACCGCAGGACCCCTCTGTAAATATATTTATTTTGGTAAAACAACCGAGCAGCTTCCATCCATGCGTACCCCCGCCCGCGTGGCGCTGTCGGCCTTGTCAGTCTGGAGACGAGAGGTAATGGCCTCGACTGCGCCAGAGAGGCACAGGATTGTGTGCTCAGGCAAGCGCCGCAGAGATGGGTTCATTTATCATCATAATGGTCCATTACCAGCGGTGGGGCACGACTCAGTGAAGAGGCGGCCCCCCTAATTGGTGCTACTCCTTTCGCTTTGCCGACCAAGAGTCAATCAAGATTTGAAGACCCTTCAAGAAAAGTTTGGATTTGTTTGCACGTTTATCGTTTTTTTACTATTCGTTGCAAAACTTCTCGATTTCATTGTTGGCAAATTAGAGGAAAGACACAACTCTTAGGAGTCCAATCTCTTAATATTCAGAAAGGGTTTCTGTAGAAGCAGAAACTAACATAGATATATAGCTTTTTATTCATTTGAAGGAAAGATTATTATGTGCTTGTCATTTTAAACCGATCCCGAATATAAATGAGCAACCATTGATGTGATGTTGGTGACATCCAGTGATGCTTAGTTCACAGTCCACTCACTTCCCCGTAAATGTGTCACGTACAGGATTGTGACAAGCTGGAGCTCTTTCTGAAGGCAGAGGACACAAACTAGGGGACACACCGAGACTCTTTTTCCCTAGACAGGACACCAGTCCTTCAGGGTAACATCTTCTCCTCCCTCTTCAGACAAATGTCAAGCACCTAGCCTGTGATCAATCTTGTCCCCAGCAGAGAAGGCACACAAACACACAAACATACTAAACACACGTGCACATGCACACACACACACTCACAAATATACATACATGCACACATGCACACGAACACATGTGCACACAAACACACACACACACACAAACACACATAAACAGAAACACACACATGCACACAGGCACACACACGCATACACACACACGCACACACACACACACACATGCATGTTGGGGTGCAGGCAGAATAAGGCACAGCCGGCTGCACACAGTGATTTCTCCCTCGCTTTAGAAAGTAGGCTGTCACCGCTAATTCCCGTCACAACAGCCATAATTCATAAGATGAAACATGGCACAGAAGATGTACAGAAGTAATTGTGTTGGGCTTTAAGCCTTACTGTAGCGTGAGAAATTTCTCTGCCTCTTTGTCTGATCATTTTACACAAATCCTGACTGACTGCCACATCTAAGAAAACATTCGCTTCGTATTTTGGACTGCATACGATTCTCATAATAATGTCCTTTCTTTCATATTTGGTAGAAAAACCCCACATTCACGCCCAATGAATATTGTTAGAAAAACAAAACTTCCACACAGCTTGAAACAAAGCAATGTGTTTTGGGTTATTCTGCGCACGCAGAGGCGAAATCTTGCATAGAATAACAATATAATGCTATTTATAGCATGCTAAAATCTAAACATTACGTACAGGTGGGGTGTAGAGGACGGTCGTGTCGGATGCACGCGGATTGCGCTGATCGGAGCCCTGTGATCTCACCTTGTTTCCCAGAAAGGCAGCTGGTGCGCTCCAGTAGTTCACCTCCGCCTGGGGGGTCTCGGCATCCCGGCCACTGACACTGATTGACTGAGAACCATCAGAGTTGGCTGTGGGCCACACCCTCCGCTCACCGTCTGGGCCGGACAGGAGCCACCCTGACATAACTGTCACCTGCTTGGCGAAGGCGTGCACCATTAGTAATCCAGTCTGTGAGGTGTGAGCACATCATGTTCGGTTGACTCACAGATATAATAGTGGCACTATTCTGTCGAATTTGACCTGACTGTTCTTTTTCTTTCAGTCTTTCTTTCGCTTTCCCGGTTATAAAAGCCTGTTTCGGCGGAACTGATCTTCATTTCTGAGTATCAGTTTTGTGTTTTGAACGTGGCTAAAACAAGGTTAAAATGAAACCCCTGAAAAGGACACCGGCAGAAAGCAGAAAATGTAGGAACACAACAGCTTTCATTTTCATAAATCCTGTAAATTTTTGCTTCTGAGTAGGTTAGTTCTCTAATGCTGTGGTCGAACCAAATGGAGAATTGTAGAGAAACAGATGACGAGCTCTCTGGTGGAAGATGATCAGCTTTAGGAAACTAGTTATTGTTCTCATGATCATGTTTAACAGGTCCTAAAGCCCGCTCATATCTATTCTCCAATGTTTTTGTTCTGCTGCTTTCATCATTTATTTTTCAAACACCCATAAATCTAACTTTGCAGAACGACAGAGGGCTCTGCGTAACGCCCTAGAAACTGATAGGTCACACATTAGTGGTCTTTACTGAAAAATCACCTCATCTATTTACATCTTGGAGTGGGGTATTGAGAGGTTAGTTCAGTCAATAGGCTGTTAATCGACTAGGATTTTATTTTTTTTCCTACGATACCTGCATATTTGAAGGTACTACACTAAACATCAAGTTGCTTTCAAATTTGATTATGGCAAGTTTGTTTAAATTAGTTTAAGTTTGTTTGTATGTCATCAAGGTCCTCATCATTCATAATGTAAATAAGATTATCCCCACCTGGATTACAGAATCTGTGAGAGGGCACTCGTGAGGTAGGGCACGTTCTAAATGACCTTTATTATTTTTAACGTGAACAATTACGCTGATGCATTAACAGCACAGCAGCGCTTCATCAGACCGTATAGGTGAGGAGACCCGGTGGTTTTCCAATATGATTTTCAATGCATTAGTATTTTTGGACATCGACAAGTGCGCGCGCACACGCTTGCACACACTCGATTAACACTGAGGAGGGGAAGTGATTAAAGTCAACGCAGTCATGAGAGGAGAACCCGAGGTCAGGGCAATTACGGAGACAGATACGGCGTTGCCTGTCACACAGGTATACTTGCGGTGTCCACCGCCTCCGTTTATTCGCTCCCTGGCCCCGTCTCTACGCCCACAGGCACCTCTGCCGACTGTTAACCTCTGACCTCCTGTCAGCTCACACAACCCACATGTCACCGTACGTGACGCGCCGTAAATCATCTGCTATTTACAGCTCGGCTGAGCCTTCAGCCCAAGCGCGACCCGAGAGGCGGTATCGCCTCTGTTTAACGAATCTGCGGTCATCCCCCCCGCATCTCCCCAACAGGGCTCAACACCGGTGAGTGAAACTCTCCACACACAGAGAGCACTAATGAGCTGTGGCGCGGAGGGAAATGAGGGATTCGGGCCCGCCGCCGCTTGTCTTACATTGCTGTAGGCCCAGTGGGAGTCGGAGCAGTCGCTTGTGATGCCCGAGCAGTAGCACCTCTCGCAGCCGCGGAGATTGTCGCCGCGAAAGTGGTGGAAGCCCGGTTTGCAGTGGTCACAGTTTTCTCCCTCAACGTTCTCCTGGAAAACGCAAGCACAGGAGGAGCGAGAGAGAGAGACAATGTGTGTGTGTGTGTGTGTGTGTTTGTATTCATGTGAGCATGTGAGACAGATAGAGATAGAGAATATGTGTGTAATTATATTTGTGTGAGGTTGTGAGACAGAGAGAGATATGGATTAAGTGTGTGTGTGATTGTATTTGTGTGGGGTTGTGAGACAAAGAGAGATATAGAATATGTGTGTGTGGGTGTCTGCCTGGGAGTTTCAATAAAAAAAATGTTTTCTTCAATAAAAATCAAAAGGATATTTTAAAAAACAACAACAATAACCATCTAAGGAAGAATTCAATAAATAAAAATCAAAAAACATCATTCTATAAATCTTACAAAAGTTAAGTCTGCGTAACAACAAGTCCACCCCTCAGACTGTTTAATTATATATGAAGAGTATCTCCACCAATATACAAGCTAGCCCAGTTGAATCAGTCTTATCAATAAAGCATTCAGAAATAGGCAGCTCGCTCTGATTTTATTTACCCCAGCCAGTTATTAGCTTTCTCCCCATGTTGGGAATCTGGAAATAGGAGTTTGGTATGTTTTAGATGTGGGTACTATCACAATTTTCAATTCAATTCAAACCTGAATCCTCACGATTTTCATTATCTTCATGTATGACCGTGGATCAGCCACGCTACTGTATTCACACTCTGAAATATTCCCTAACACTATTTACATTTAGTAACTCTCCTTTTCCATCCACGCAGACTGGCTGCCTGAAATTTAAATATACATGGCTGAAAGATTTTTTGTCTGCAGCCATTGTTTGTCACAATTTATACGAATCAGGTGCTTCGGAAAAAGGGAACATAAAATGTTTAGTTGACTTGTTTAGTCGATCATTTGTTAAATTGTATATTGTTTGTTACAGAAAGACTTTCTTAGCATTTAACACTCACTTAAATTTGACAGTCAATTTGAAAGACAAAAAATATCATGGTTAGATTGTATACCCTCCTCACCCGTCTGGAAAAGCTGTACCAACAAATGAATCAGCACGGGACACAAGACTACATCAAGCCCACTTCAAAAGCTTGATTGTTTGACCAATCAGACCATAGTTCAGCCAGCACCCTGGTTATCCTAACATTTGAATGTATAATAGCTTACTGAATAATTGCATCACATTGGGAAAAGACAAGGACACGACAGCAGCAAGCTGAACAGCAGCAGAAATGTTTGACAGTACCATTAATATACTGTAGCGAGAACGCTTGTGTTGTGAAGTTTGTGAATTATGCATTGGCACCGACCCCCTAAGAGGTCTACACTCCACAGTAAAGCGGGTGATGTCACTGACATCTGCTCGAGGACCAGTGGAGGAATCACTAATACCCCCCATCCACATTTCACACACTGGTGGCAGAGATGGGATTAAGATTTTATATATATATATATATATATATATATATATAATCTGAAACATACCTACCCAAGCACCAAAATATTGATAGCAGAAGTGCATACCTTGCAGATGCAGGGCTGTTCACAAGGGTCCTGGTTCAGACCCCCATCCTGACTGCAGTTGCAACGGACGCATTGCGGAAACCCCGTGAACCCAAAAGAACAGCGGTCACACTTCTCGCCTTCATAGCCCGGCTGGCAGCGGCAAGCTCCAGCGGTCAAACCTGTAAGCCGACGGCACAGTGACAACGTCCCCGTGGGTCAAGGGTAACGAGGTGTCTGAGGGTGTCAGAGTTACGGGAACCCAGTCTCGTGCGAATGCTCATACCTTCTCCTGCCCGGGTCTCATCGGGGACACAGACGTGGTCAACAGAGCCACTGGGGTCACACGCACAGGGCTGGCAGGGGTCGGGGTCTTCCGGGCGTACCTGGCAAAAAACCCCACAGACATCAGCACTATCTATGGGAATGACAGGAAGTTTAAGTGTGGTTGTCAGATCCCACAACATCCAGCTGTCCCAGACGTACCCCAAAGGGCCTGAAGTAGCCATCGGCACAGGTGTGGCAGTTGACTCCGAAGGTGTGGTTGGCACACCTGAGACAGACGCCACCGCCCTCGTACTCCCCTCTTGTGTTCAGACTCAGTTTCCTGTCCGAGACAGTCTGGTTGTAATAGCAGTCCTCGGACTTCCCATGGCAGTTACACTCTGAGGACAAAGCAATCAATCAGCAGAAATCAACAATCAATCAGCCACCGTGCTAAACGAAACGAAAGGGTTCTATCTTTCAATCAGAGAGCTAAATGTCCAAACTTGGTGATACGGGGGGCAGTTTGACGTGGCTGTTATTTTGATGAACTCACTCTCGCAGACCTGCCGCGTTAGGAAGGTTCCCGCCCTCCAGGGCTTCTGGTTGTAGCCAGGGCAACAGCGCTCGCAGCTCTCTCCGCACGTGTTGTCTTCACACTGGCAGCTGAATTTCTGTGTTTCACCGCACACCAAGTTAAAGGTCAGCGCAAACGGTGTTTGGCCCCTAGCCCCCGGGGCCACGTGTGGCAGACAAGTGAGAAGAAGGCTTCCCGCGGTCTTTCATGCCCAAACCGAGCCTTCATGAAAGGGTACAATATTAGAAACTGAACGGAAAAAACATCAACAAACCTTTGTCTCGTTGAGCAAGGGACACGCTTTTGCATGTCCGTAGCAAATGCACATCCCTCCAACGGATATGTCCTTAATTGAATAGTAATACTGAAAGAAAAAAAAAACAGTGTCAGCAGTTCTTTTTCCACAGGAATACCCTTTCATCATATTCAGTTTAAAAATCTAAACGTGACTGGTCGTTCTGAGAGAGAAATGTTAATTTAGCACCAGTGTGAAAAGGAAAATAAATTATTCTGGGGTTTTCAAAAACGGACATTCAAACGTCGGACGTCTGTAGAAAATTTGCATCAACATTCCCCGCGCATGCAAACCTGTGGTTAAGGAGATGACTCTAAAGCGAATGTTCTCCTCGGTCTTCTGAGGTTCCGCGGATAATCGTATCTGTGTCCGCAGTACTCATACTCCATTCAAGTCAATTTCAAAGAGGCTCATTTGGTATGCAGTATTTACTGCAAAGTCTTGGCTATTCTATTGACAGTTGCACAATCAACAGTCCCGTTGGTATGACTATACCGAGCAGGGCTTTGTAATGAGAAATGTCTCACTCAGAAACCGCACTGCAATCTGTCTATTAATTATGTAGAATACCGGGACATGCTCAGCAACTAACAGTGTTGGCCAGTGTCAGTGCACGATGAGGTGGATGTTCCTAAAAAAAATGATAGGATCTCTTAGTTACATACATTTTCCATTAAGATCCACCTGTCTACAGGGCCCAGTTCAAGGGAGGGAGGCCAGCGTTTGAAGAGGCTTATCGATATAATAAAGGTTGGATGTCATGATGGAACTGGTGTGCGTGTACACTAAATAGAAGGCATCTTACCCGTCTGGTCACAATGGGATCAATCTCCTTGGGGTCATTGAATGTCAGGGTCATAAGGTCAGCGTTTAGGGTCCTGATTCGTTGGAACTGCAGGCGGATGTAACGGGCGGATGTGAAGTTTAGCAAGGTAGGGGAGGGGTCGTCAGCGCTGGGCCTTCCATTGATCAGCGAAGTGTGGATCTGAAGGTCAAACAAAAAACACAGAAAGCATTATAAGAACCGTCTGCAGGTAAGGATTCAGATTCTTCCTGCTGAGTCCAGTTCAAGGAGGGGCACTGCTGTTGTTCTGTTAATCAAATTATTTTAGACAAATTGGTTCAGCAAATGCCTAGCTTCTCAATCGGGAAAAACGGAAGACAGAGGGTGCCCTGGGCAGCTGAACAGTGGGTGGGTGGATGTCTACCAGCAGCGTACAGACATGTGGGCAGCAGGCGGGGACCTGCACTTAACTGCTACCAGCTCCGTGCACCTGGGTGCACTTTCCATAATGAGACCGTGCTCAGGTGCAACCAGTCACACAGACAGGGGGTTCCAGGAAAGGCTTTCAATTTCTTTATTTCTGTTTAAAATTATGTGTGAAGTGTCAGAATATAATAAGGGGATCCAGTCTTGGCTCAGCCTGGACATGCAAAAGCATTTTAAGTGTATGTCACTTTTGGTGCTGAGTACATACAATTAGATCTCTTAATCATTAATATATAAAGGAATAAAGAACAATTGCTGCTGTTTATCTGTCATTTAACATAATCCATACCAATATTATACACTTGAGGATGTTAATGCCAAACAATATATGTTGTGTGGTATAGTCTTAAATGATTTCAACAGGTATTTATGAACCTTATCTTATTTTAAGTAGGTAATCGAGCGGCATTTTAACCCAGCACTTCAGGCACATGGCTCGGACCCTTTTCAGACTTCCTCGTGATCAACTTGAAAGGCATCTGTCACTACCACCAGCATAGCGCAATGGCGTTCGGTTTTTGCCACGCTGGGTAGGGAGTGCAACAAGCAGAGGTGATTGAAATGTTTTTGCCAGAAGACTGTACTGTGTGGGTGACTTTGTAAATTCAATTTGGAGCAGCACTTGTCTATTAACCAGGTCTGCTGCACACAGGCAGCACTTTAATAATCCCTAATTGTCCATTTAAAAAAAGAAAAGTTATTTCAATACACAGAGAATCAAGGCAGCTTCGGTTTGGCAGCGCTGGTGGGGATTGTTTCCATGTGTGTGGGCATGTGTGTGGGCATGTGTGTGGGCATGTGTGTGTGGGCATGTGTGTGGGCATGTGTGTGAGCATGTGTGTGCCACCAGTGTGCACATTCGCTTGTTGGTATGTATGTGTGTGCATATGCTTCTGTGTGTATGTGTGTGTGTGTGTGAGTGTGTGTGTGTGTGTCTGTGTGTGCGTGTACATGAGTGTGTGTGTGTGTCTGTGTACGTGAGTGTGTGTACGTGAGTGTGTGTGTGAGTGTGTGTGTGTGTGTGTGTGTGTCTGTGTGTACGTGAGTGTGTGTGTGTGTGTGTATACGTGAGTGTGTGTGTACAACATACAGGTACAGTAACCACTGAGAAAACAAAAAGCTTTCAAAATGCTTACCATTTGACTACAGTACATTAGTTATTATAGAGTTCATATTTATATCTGCACACGTCTTGCCGTGGGTCGCCTCAAAAAATGCATTTACAGTTAAAATTTGAGGAGGCCGTTCACTTTTGTGGCAGAAAAGGAGGCTTAAATTAAGTAAATACATGCTGGGAATGTAAATACTGGCGTAAACAGTTGGACTGATATTGATTCGCCTACAGCTGTTTATTGTGTGTTTGTACTGATGTTAAATGTTATTAAAAGTTGTTGACCTAATAAATTCCATAGTTCATTTGAGATTTTAGAAATCTGCACTTCTAAAATAAAAAAATAAAAAAACAAAAAAAAACGTATTAATTATAATTTTTAGCTAGCAAGGTAGCAAGAATGGGTACAACACAGTCATCACAATAACAAACAGAAATGTAAGAATGTATTGATATTGAGATGTTAAATTACAAACGTAGCTAGCTAGCTAGTAACAATTTGAAATGCCCAGTGGCATTATATCATAGTAAATGTCGCATACAATAGTTTAGATTATAACTGAATGATTAGCAGACACGTCAGTCCAGGACTGGCATGATAGTGTGCCAATCACAAACCTACTGCAAAAACAGTATTACAGAGGAGCAAAATATCTTCTTTTACAATAACATTTCAGTTCTTGGGCAAACATCTGCATCCGAAGTCACACAGGAAGTGTAATCAGTTTAGGTCTTCATTTTAGATTAAAGCTAGCAATGACTCTTTGGAGACTGGTGACTAATTATGGGTTCTGAACAATCAGAGCCAAAAAAAGAAAAAGCTCTGCATTCACTTCAATAATATTTCATTTATCTAAAAGAGTTCGTCGAGACATGGCTACAATTTCAGCATAACACTGTGATTGTCCAATCAGATCCAGGCATCTAAAAAATGTTGGTCATGATGCAGTTTTCCTCATAATCTTTGTCATAATGCCCGATCTTAGCTTTTTAAAATGTTCGATAGAAGACAATACTTCATTCGAAGCATGATGACAGCTTTAAATTTAATAATGTAATAATGAGAAAAACGTTTTGACAAAAATGTTCAGGGAGCTAAGCAGCTGCCACTGTTATATTCTTATATGGCAATGTTAAGTCAAAATAGGTACATTATTCAAACAAGAAGAACTACAACTACACATATTTAAAAGCCATACAGCAGTGATTTTTCTTTCAACAACACTTCGACTGACAACGTTACAATGTTCAACCCAACAGCGGCTCCTAGGTGCGGAAGACAAACTCCAGCCCCTTACCTCCCCGTTCTCCAGTGGGTGGATCCTGGAGTAGAAGGAGGTGCAGATGACTTCGTCGTCGTGGGTGTAGGAGGGCGGGCCGGTCCGGGGGGTGATGTTGAAGCGGGTGATGCACTCTGTGTCCGTGATGGCGTAGTACTGCCAGGGGGTGAAAGTTTCCCCGTCCGTGGAACGCTCCAGCACCCAGTTCCCTGGTCGGGGCGAGTTTGCCGCTTTCATGATCACGTACGCAATCTGGAAAACCTGCAGACAAGGGTTTTAACAGCTGCAGAAACTGTATTCAAACCTAAAGTCAGCCCATTTTTAGAAACTAAGGGGATATTTGTTGTACTCCCTTAGAATTTATTGTACCCATTTAATATGTATTCTAAATGAACTCCCCCCAGACACTTGAATTGCCTACATGCTGGAAAAATAAATTGTGACTCTGAGCAGGGTGATTCATGGCATGGGAAAATATTCAAAAAATTCCAAGAAATTAGACTAGCTTATTAGCGGATTATGGTTATGCCTCCAGTGTTTACTCCAAAGACAATGGACATATACATTGTGTGTAATTAACTGCGGATCCTGCTTGGAAGGTCTAGGAGAAAATCGAGAAGGAGGGAGAGTCTGTTTTCCCTTGATCCCTTTCTTTCACATACTCCGCACAGGAGCAGCAAGAGTGTGGATCAGTTTTCACATTTAGGTAACCTGAACAGTGATAAAGTTGTATTTAAAGTATACTCCTGAGCTTCATCTGCATAGCTCCAAAGATCAGCATCCTTAACACTCCGTCTGCCAAAAAAAAATCTTAGAAGATGCTTTGAGGCAAGATGACATTGAACCATTACTTAACAAAAAACAAACAAAACAAAAACTGAAGTCTTTTGTCGCCGGCTTTTTCATGTTTATGTGTTTCTCGTGACAAGAGACGCCTAAACTGCACTCCACAATCAACTTCAAAAATGACTCACTGCTTCTTTCATCTACTGTAGATAACAGTGTTGTATTTCACCATTTACAACACAGAGAGAAACCCATCAGACCTGCAATTCATCCCCTCTGCTGAAATCGAATATGATTCCAGTCAGGTAGCAGGGGGAATGTTACAAAAGACCTTTGTTTCCTTTATTTGGAGGAGCTAGGAATGAAGAGGGGGGGTAGGGCAATTGTTGATTGACAGCAGGGAAGAACGTTAAGACCCCAACCTGCCACATCTGTTTCAGGGAAAATAGGACAGAAAGTGACCTGCTGATCATAGCCCGGTTCATCGCTCGTGTTAAGCATCTTGTGAATTTCAGGTCAAAGGTCAGACACCTGCTGCATTTCTATCAATCTGTGGATAGTTCTCTCCCCTGCCCCACTTTTGAATAGCGGTCAACTGAAATAATCGAGCCCAGATTAAAACAGAAACTACAGTACAAGCATACAGTTTTGGTTAATATACGGTCACACTGTCATGAACTTCATGACTAAAGACACAAAACCACATAACTCTAAGCTATGTGATAAAACATATGGCCCCATGAATAATATCAGCACAACTGGATAGTCAAAAATGTTATTGTATTTTTGTTCTGAGGGTTTTACGTTTAGTAAAACCAAACTGTAAAAAGCAACAAGTTAGGTCAAGGTTGTAGATTAAGTTGTGGATAATCTGTTAGTGCCAGATATTAATTACACATTATTACACTTTTTATGGATGAAAAGTAGATTTGTTAAAAATTATCTTTTGTTCCATTCAAAAAAAGGTGTTAGAGCATTTTAGAAAAAACTGGCTGTTTAAAAATCAGTACGTGTTGCGTAACACTGGAAAAACTGAAGAAGGATCTAATCAAATTCAGCACAGTTTTAAACCACGTAATTCAGTGCCATCTGCGATCGCGTTAGAGGAAAAAAGCGTCTCTGTCACTCAGAACTAATGCCATCAGACCCATGGTCCTGTGATATCGGCAGATTCAGCTGGAAGCTGCTTTTCCAGTGCTGATTCTGATCTTTACAGCATTGGCGTATGCCTCATATTTCATGGTAACTATTCACAAGAGACACACTACTCTTCACCATTAGTATACGGTCAGAAAATCACATGCAGCCATGCAGCCTGAGAGCTGTCAATAGCACACCAAACTGAGCCTTTAGTGCATTAAGGACACCTTTCGCAGTCTAACGCTCTCTGATGCAAAGTAGACCACTGTCACACAGAAATTACTGAAAATTAAATTGAAAAATGACAAATGAAATAAGAAGGCACATTAAGTGATTGTCTGTTTATAGATGAATAAAAGGGAGGTTCATTTGTGGTTCAAAGAAGCAAACAGCAGCTTATATAAAACGGAATAGCAGACTGAGCCCCCGATAGGGAAGTGTGTCAACTCTCTCCAAAGTTAAAGAGAGGCTGGCTACCAGCGTATTTCTCCTGATTCCCTAACAGAAACACAAGTGAATTCACTCCTAATTCAGAGTGTTTAGGTAAAGGGTGTCTTATGAATTTACAATAAAATCACACTCCACGTTGTACACTATTTATCAAGACTGACAACATGCTTAGACATCCAGTTCCATCCTAGAATTGTTTTGCTCAATGAAAACCCACTATCAACTCAATCAGAGTTTGCTAGTCGCTTTGATTAATCTTTAAATGACACAAATCATACTGCTTCAACGCTTTAAGTCCAATTCACAGCAACCTATCACTGTACCATTTATTCCACACACTGTCCTCAGACCCGTCTTCCAGCGTAAGAAAGAATAATATACTCCCCAAATACATCATGCTGTAACTGTATTTTCCTCATGATGGAATGTTTGCCAACAACAATGTCTGGGTGTCTCTGCACAGCTTCCATGTTCATATTAATTAAAATGTGAAGCGCTTGAGTTACATCTCAATCTGGGAATAAAGCCCCCAGCACCTGCTGCAGACACAGACAGCTTAAACCAGGACTCCTTAACGAGTATAGGTGATGCACACAGACCAAACATCAGACTATTGACAACAACTACCATGACTAAAAAGAGACAAAACGGTTCATAAATCACTTTAATGATAAACGAGTGGTTCTGACTCCACAATCATTTCTCTATTTATCTGCAAAGCTGGAGCAGTGTTTATTGGATTGCTCATATCCTGTGCAGATGACAGGATTTGCAGCCAAGATTCAGAAACAGTATCTCCCTAACAGACCTAACAAAGACCAAGCATGTGATGAACATGTATCCATGATATTGCGTTTTCTGACTGGTGCGCAGAAAATGGCCACCTGCTTTTTCAACACTGATTCTGCACAAAGTAGCTGCTGTCACCAAGCAGTTGGAGTGCTAACAATGTCATCTGTTTCGTGAAGTGCTGATTTAGACATGTTCTCCATACTGGATTTTGGATGGATTTTGGTATAATTAAGAGATTGCTGATTTCATGTGCTGATAATTGATTTAAAAAAAGTGTACTACTGTTTTTTTTGTCAGCTTTCCAGAATTGTCTGACAGATTTTCAAAATGTAAACCATTATTTAGCTAGCTACAGCAACAACTATTTTTACACCTGGTACCAAGTCCTGGTTAAGAGGCAGGCTATAGGTATGTCATTATCATTCTTCTCCACCATATCTTCACTAATTAGTAACATGTCTTACTGTCCCAATTAGTGTTGAGGAAATAACCAAGGCATATACGGAGGTGTCTGGTGAAATACTGCTGGAGCACACGTCGGGATGGCTGTGAAGGGTTGAGAGGAACGAGATAGATGTGATTTTGCATCCGCAGCGGGCAGCTCGAGCGAAGTCGGCGGAGAGCTAAGTCAGCGACCGGACAGTATCGCGGTAGAACTGCCAGGGCGTAATTACAATGACGGCTCCCTTCCAGAGTTCTCTCCCACCAAACAAGCACAGTTCTGCAGACACAACCCCCCTGCAACCCCCCCGCCCCAACCCTAGTCCTCCCCTGTCATTTTCTCTCCCACCCGCTTCCACTGGAGTGGAGCGCCCAGATAAGGGAGGGCGGGGAAACGGGAGAGCTGCCGCGGCCGGGGATAACGACGCGTCCACATGCATCGCTGGCACCGCGAACGGGGGAGCGGTTCGTTAACCTGTGGGGTGACAGCCAGTGCTTCTGCAGGGGGGAATCGCCGTGGGCTCACTTCTGCAGCCTGGCGATGGCATGAAGGCAGTCAGACAAACACAGTCACTCAGTGGTGCCGGAGTAGTAACAGCGGCCTCAAATGACATCCCGTGATACAGAGCCAAAACAAAGTTTCAGCGCTTTGTTGTACAGTCCCATCCGCAAGAGGGACCAGAAAATCTTATACATTTTCTATTTCATCAACAAGAATATCTTCCTAACATGTTCTCATGTTTATGGCAATAAAACGCTAAACAGACATTCACTCACTACCATGCCACTGGTACTACTTGTTTTTGTCTTTGTTGTAATGAGATTTTTCTATTAAGTGGTTTATTAAAACAGAACAAAACTGTTTATAATGCATGTTGTCTATGATATAAATATTAAATTGTATTTCAACTGGTTGCATAACCTAAGCCTGCATAATTGACATTTCTGGGATGACGTGCCAGAGTGATTCTGTCACGTTGCTGACAAGCTCTGAAGAAATGATCGATGGGGTAAATCTCATTAGCATCGAGACAGGGCTGCATCCACACTTCTACATGTCAAAATTCAACCACCAATTAAACACAGCGGGTATGATTTATGAACAATTACTATCTAAAACACGACTGCACGCACGTGGTTCACTCCGTTACATACAGAGGTTACGGCTAGAAGATATGACTGGATCCTGTCATTAATCTTTAAATTGTTCTGTCCTCTATTTGTGACTAAGTAGCAACTTTGTATGACCTTATAATAAATTCAAGGCGGCAATATAAATTAATTTTAAAGTTGAATCCTCCGGTTACTTTTTGTGTTATGTTAGTGGGATGTGCTATGTGCATGCCTTTGTGAATGACGGCATGTCCTTTGTCCACTGTTTCTGTCATGTCGTAGGGGCCTTCACCTTAAGCATCCGTGATCTGGTGACCCTAAACTCAATAACTCAGTGAAGGGTCACCGCAGGGCATTCCTCATTCACATGTTTTTAAACTTGTTCCACTTCCCAGAGGGACTCCAGAACTTTATAGTAATAAACAATGACTCAGTGACAATATCCTGTGGCAGGTCAGTAGCAGCTGTTACAGACAGTCTTAATGTCTGAGACTGAGTGCTTGTTTTCATTGGTAAGTGCCAGTTCAAACCACCAGGTCACATGGGTGCACAGGGAAAAAAATATCTCTTTTTTTAAAGTGGTTCAGTGAAACTACATTGTTCATCCCAGGACAGGAGCAAAGATAAGCTAAGGCGTTAGGGATCGGAAGGTTCAAACAAAACCCCCTGGAACCCCAAAACCCCTTGCATTCTTCCAAACAGACAGACAAGGTGGTCTGTAAACTCAAACAGCACAAAGTGAAAGTACGTTTTCTGCCTGCATATTCCCACACATCCCCAAGCCCAATGGATCCAAAATAACCCCTCTCGTTCGTGAGGAGCACCGCAAACAAGCCTTGCACTACGCTATCCCGATTATACAGCTATCACAACTCACTGCCAACTTTTGCTTACTTCTTTAGGCCTTACAAGCCTTGCACCATGCCGTCACGATTATACAGCTATCACAACACACTGACAACTTTTGCTTACTTCTTTAGGCCTTACAAGCCTTGCACCATGCCGTCACGATTATACAGCTATCACAACACACTGACAACTTTTGCTTACTTCTTTA
>JAOVYW010023359.1:0-13513 GCA_025775045.1 Hiodon tergisus | reverse complement strand
TAGGATATTGCTTCATGCAGTTATCATTACCAGCATGATAAAATAATCTGTTTAAGGAATATAGACAGCAAAATGGAAAAAAAGAATGTCTGTATTCCAAGAAATGTATAATTATTTTAAGGCATATATTTAATACATATAACAATGTACAACTATATGCTCATTCTCCAACAGGCCTACAGTGAAGGTAGCGTTTAGGTGTTCCGACCTGAATTTTTTCTTCCTGATCCATTCTAAGTTATATCCATTATGTACATTTATGTACAATCAATACTGGGGAAAAAATAGCTAAACCTAGAAATCCATGGCAAAAAAAGTTAATCAATCACAATAAACCCCCTACATATAGAGTGATTGTGAGGTAGAATTAGAAAAGGAGATTACAGTGATTGCGAGGGAGACTTAGAAAAGATTACGAGCATAAAAATTTAATTAAAAAGCTGATTAGTTAACAGCTTTACTCAGTAAGTAAGAAATGGTCTGTGTATTTTAGTACGCACTGAACCCCAAAAATATTAACCATTTAAAATAGTTTTGTAAATAAATTTCATGAAAATAATTATTACTGACATTATTAAACTGACCCAATGTTCAACAGTCATTCAAATTCATAATGTTAAAAGATATGATTCAGATCATGACACAGAACTTCAAATATTTACTCTTAAATAAAGCGAAATCCTGCTTCGGTAATCATGCTGGCTTGTGGTTTTCTATTCCCTTACATGCGACAGAACACAACTGAATTGTAGTTTTTACTAGGCATACATGGTCACGAGAAATGGAAACAATCTGTTATTTCAGCAACCTGTGGTGTAACATATCTCTTCTAGCAGGAACATTAAGGTTTGTATTTTAGACAATCGCATTCAATGGCGTGTGAATATAAAATGTCTGGAAACGTCCACGACTGAATTACTTTTATTAATTCAGAAATTAGATCCGGAGGGAAATGTTGAGAGAACAGACTACTTGGGCCATTGTGTGAGCAAATTTGCCCCCTGGAGAGGAACCTAATGGAACACACATGTTTATTATCTGAACTGTACTAAGACTGTACAAGCGAGAAGTGCCAAGCTCAATGTCCGAGAGTCGCCCTCCCCCAGCTTGATGAAATCAGCATTTTGAGGGTCGTTATCTAGCTCCTCTCATCACCTCATGGCAACAGTGTCACCCCCCCGCGGTAACCAATCATTGTAATTTACAGCAGTACAGCACAGACTGTGGTAAATCTCCTTTAATGTGTCCCAATCGGTCCTACCCACACCCTGGAATGAAATACAGTCACGTTAGTCAGAATTTCATTCAATTTCATTGGTGCTTCCTCATCACGACAAGGCCAAAGCCTAAGGCGTGGGGGGACAGTTGGGTGTGGTGTTTGGGGGCTATGATATCTACTATACTGTTTACTGTCGACAACTACATTACTTTTCTCATTTTAAGTGACTAAAATAAACCACCGTCATTTGCATTAAACTGTTTTGAAGCAAACAAAAACGTATCACGTACCAACCTTTGTTTATCCACTTTTCCTCCCTACTGGTGAAGAGTTCTTCAGCACAGTGTGGCTCTCGTCACATAAACACAACCCATTTAACAGTGTGCACTAGTAATTACACATTCCTACCAAACATAGATTTTCCCCATTCCTGTCGCTTAAGTAAGCAGCAGCCAACGTTTCTCCCCCACTGAGTAAAATATTAAAACTGCAAAATTCTGTATATTTGAAACGTCAGTGAAATAATAACGAGCTATTGTTGTCTTCGTGTCTGTTTAAAAAAAAATATATATATCATCCAGGCTCCTGTGTTCAGGGACTTCAATCAGCATTTACCAAATGAAACAACTAGTCAACGGCGCCTGAGAGGTGGGTCAGTGATTAAGCCATGTGACACTGCTAAAATGTAAGGTGAAAAATCTCTGTATCTGGGTCCCAGTGCAGGAAGAAGACACAATTTCAAACGCTAAGGGATGGAAAAAAAGGTCCCGCAATGTGTCCCACAAAGCCTTTTGACAAGTCCACATTCTATAAACAGACTCCAATCTGACTTTTTCTGCCGTCTTTAACCTTCAGGAACCTATTAAATCCCTCAGCCACTCGATCTAGGCCTTTTTTCGCCACGGTCTGTGGAACTCATTTCCTTCGGAGTTTTATGGCGTTCTCCTGATGTAGATTAAGAATATTACCCTTTCCATAAATTGCTGGTTTAACTGCGAGTTGGGATGATGTTTGCCGCATTTTAGACGTTTATTATTTTTGACAGCTTTTCGGCAGGTTTAGATTGGTTTCTGTGCACAGCAATGTGTCCTATGCAACTTCAACGGATTTGTTTAACAAAGAAAAATAAACTAAAGGACTATTGACATTGGTATGTAAAGTCAGATTAGACATGTTACATAGCACAATTAAAAACATACTGAATACAGAAAGGGTTGCATCTTCAAAGTCTAGCTCATGGCAATGATCAAAGAAGGCCTGATTTATAACCTATCACCGCCGCTCAGTTCTTCAGATATTCGCCATCAGTCATTCTAATCAGTTCCTTCCGTTACATTGGTGACTTCCTGACGCACAACATCTTACAGCACAGCGCGAAGCACGATTGAAGCAGGTTCTCAACGCCATCAGGGAATAATCGCTGTGTTGTGTTCAAAATGGCTGCCGCACGTGCCGGGGATTCACCCGAGTCGCTCTACATTAGATGATCAGTTAAGGAAAATTAATAATGTTCTCTTTTGCTGTCATACATTTTTCTGGCAACAGATGTCTTAGCAATAATTATTTATTTTCCAGGTAGACCCAGATTGATGTAATTATCACAGCACTAGTGGAGCGTCTCCCATATATTTAGGACAGCGTGTTCCACACCGTCCAGTTGCTCAGAGGTTTCCTGAAGAACACTATGAACTCCCTTCATTCATCTGTATTTTCAATTACACAGCGCTGGATTGGGAGGATGTTGTAACTTCCCAGAATTATGCACAGACTGATTATCCCCGGGGCATATCACTGTGGTGAATCATTCTGTGCTTCCACTTGTTCCCATGCTTGAAGCAATAACCATGATGCGGTCCTGTACTTTATTTCAAGCTTTATTAGCCTACGTTTGGCATTATTGGACCAGAATACTGTTTCTCTAGTTCCCTTTTAATCACGAAGCAAACATTAGCACACAGTTCTAAACACGCTCTAAACATAATAATACTGTGAGGTAAGCTTGCACAAAGACTAAACTTCTGCTGTCATTTAGCCTTTGTGTTTAATTTGGTTGCACCAGACCATTCAATTAACTACAGGACAATAAATGTAAAATGCAAAGCATGGTATTAAAAAAAAAAACCTATTAGGTTTGCCAGCAACCTTTAAATATATAAAGAAAAATCTGACACCTTATTATTTTTTAAACAATTTCGTTTTTTCTAAATTACACTAGTTCAACATAATTTTCCGCAATAATAACCGCTCCCTGGTGAAACAGTTCTACAAGCTGCACACTAAAAATTAGAGACTGCAAAGGGAGGCCAGTATGAAGCGTTTTATAATACTCTCCTCCATCACCTGCCGGCAGCCCTGCTGCATAGGGAAGCTTTTATTGCTTGCTTGTTTTTCGCCGGCAGATATTGGTCCCCGTGTGCTGCGGCAACCTCTGTGAGCTTTTACATCCCCGCTCTCGGGCCTCGGATCAGGGGCGATCCTGAAATGCTCAATCACGTAAATGTGATATCCCAAACCAATAGGAGTGATACTGCGTAATATTTCCCCCCTAATGGTGCACCTCTTGAAAAACAGTGAGAAGGCATTTGTGTATTCAGTCAGCTGACGGGAGAATTCTCCGGAGGTCGTATTTTTCTAGTGAAAATTAGAACACTGGGAGAGAAAAAAAAACCAGGCCCCGCAGTGAAAGGTCCTTTCTAAATATGTTAAAAAGCTCATTCCACTTGTTAAGGCACTACTAACCGCCAATGAATCAGAGCTAAGCACCTCCAACAGACATTTCAATAACACCTTATTTGCTGGTACAGCAATGAGTGTAGTGTGAGACAAATGGAAATCAGATTTTAGCACGCCCCCAAGGAGAGGATAGGCCATGGCTGTACATGGCGCTCCTCAGAAAATGGCAGTCACGGGAGAGCCAAATGGCTATTAGTATGGATGCTTGACAGGCAACTCGATTTCCGCCGCGGAGTCCAATATTCTGATCACCGGCGCTGGAACCCACGCGGGCACCGCTGGGTTCCCCCCCCCCCTTTTCCCCGAGCTCGGCCTAATTGGCAGCCCCCGCGCGAAATGTCGCGTTAATACTCATAAATTTGTTCGAAGGTCTCTGACTTGCTTTGCTATTGATTAATGCTTGCATTCCCATGAAATCCTTTATATAAATGCCAGGCCTATGAGGAGGGAAAAAAAGGAGACCGGTGTGGATGGAGGGACGGACAATAGCGCGGAATGCAGACCTCCGGTCTTCAATCGAGGGCTCCAGTCCGGAGGTGCACCAGCATTACCTTCAAACTTGGAGGCACCGGCATATTAACGACTCTGTCAGTCCCACCGTATTTCAGTGGCGCTTTTGAACTTCAGGACAGAAGCACAGCAAACACATTCCACAGTGGCTGCGGTTTTTTTTTTTGTCTTCAAACTGGAGTAGCGGTAATTGCAGGTCAGTCAGCTAATAGCTAAAAAGCTCCAGACAAGCTGATATTAACTTATTTCAAATGAACAAATTATTTCCCATGTGGCAGACAGACAGGGATTATGTGAGATGGTGTGAAAGGACCCAGGTGACACCGGAGACAGAATATATGCGAGCAGCATATATATCTCAAATTAAAACGTCTGCTACCTGAGCGGGCACAAACAAAAACCAAAGGAGAAGACTGCTGACCTAAATTTCCACCCAGCATTGACATTGTAGTGCAGGTGGGGGGGTATGTGATTTAAAAAATTTCCTCACTTAATATGCAGCTTTAATTGAAGATATTGAACAATATGCCCAGACTAAAGTAGGTGTGCATCGGATGGACAGTTTGGTAAATATAACTTGCATTTCAGTATCAATAAATGTGTCTCTAATGGTATATGCATCTGATAAAACATTTCTCTTGGAATATAATGAGTTTAAATTATGGATCTGTAATATGAACTGAGTGGCAAACAATGTTGATGAACATACAACAAAATTATTATTTAAATATTTGTCTCTTTGAAATGCCTAGGACAGATTTCTCTCAAAACACTGAATATTATATGCGACAAGGGGGAAATTGGATTACTCACTCAATGGTATTTTACAAAACCGTAGGTGTTATAGGACAGTCAAACTGTCAAAGCAAAAAACCTGCAGAATATTTACATCGGCCCTTGTTCTCAATGCATTTGGCCCTTGTTCTCAGTGAATTTGGCCCTTGTTCTCTGTGCATTGGCTATTCATTTCAGGAATATTGTGAGCGATCCCACAGGCCCGGAACCAGTCAATGATAATCAAGGGGATTTTATGCTGATTGCGTCTAATTCAATACAATGACTGATTAGTCATTAACAATTCGGACCACTACAAAATCACATCTTTCACACTGCTACATTATTAATGCTAAAAGTTTGTCTTCTGAGACACTAGTTAATAGGCTAAATGATTAAACGTTATAGTAATGTCCAGTGTTCTGAACAAAGCGCCAGTGTCCCTGACTGGCATTTAAAAACACAGTATATCCCGCACACTGTTCTGCTCCCAAGGAAATAGATTTTTGGCAGAGCAAGAATAAAACCCTCAAAACAAGAGGCCTCATAACAAACTGTTCAATTAAATTGCAATTGCTATTCGACATAAAAATTCTGGCTTTGAAAAAATCCCTATAGCAATCAGCAGTCACCGGCGGTTTTATCTGTAAAAACCATTAGGAGGATCATATCTATTAAAACCCTGCTAATAAAAAAATTGTGGCACTGTTTCCTTTGTTTAGCGAAAAAGTCTCATGGTCTCACCAAAGAATAGACAGGGCAAAGGCTATGCATACCTATATTAAAATCACTTAAAGGTTGGGAGAGGAGAATTCTAAAGCCCAGGCCACAATGCGGTCACCTCTCTAGGGGTGGTCATGCCACACAGAAACCACACAGAAGTGCGTGTAAAGCACATTGCCCAACATTGCTCCTGTACAGTAGAAACTCAGTGAATCGGGCTATGGCAGGAATGTTAGTATTGATTGACAGGAGACGACAACGTCATTGTGCGTCAACGTCAAAAACCGTATTTGGTTCATTTCCGTGTGCAGGGCGCTGGCTGTTCTCTAATTGGTTGCTTCAGATTTTCAACGGGACGCAGCTCTCTGCGCCCCGGACACTCCCACTTTTGTTGGTTGCGAATCAATATTGTTTTTATATTTTTAACCTCATGTGATTGGACGATTCTTGGCCGTTCTCAACGGCTCTCTTTCCCGCTCAGCAGCTTGTTAGTTGACCGGTACTGCAAGAGATTGTTAACCCCGTTAAAGTAGAACCGTCAAGTTTCAGGTTGGCGCAGCATTTCTTCCAAATGAAAGAAAATTCAGTTTTATCTTTAAAGGAAAGATAAAAGGCGTTCACCTGGAAAAAAAAAAAAAAAAGATAAAGGAGCTTGGACGGAATCGACCTGATTTATAAATTCAGCTGCAGTCAAGTTATCGAGGACGAGCTTACGCCTTGTCTCTTGTTATGGCAAACGGAGTTGGCTAGCTGGTTTTCCCTGTTTGCTATTTCTAAGTCCTGGCACTGAAGCATTGTGGACAACGAAAAAAATATTTTTAGCAAAAAAAGTCTTACATTTGATGCACTGCACTGGCATTAAGTATTTTCCCTTGAGTGTTCAAAATATACATTCCAACTGAAAATTTGATTGATTGTTTTACATTTAATTCAGTCTTTAAATGTAATAATTTTCTAAGGTTTCATATATTTTTGGTTTGTTTAAAAAGTTTGTTTGCGGGTGCCACTGGTGCCAACCTAATAAGAACAAGGCGCATTTGGGTAAAACCATGAGTCACCAGGAGGCCTGAACAGGGTGCTCATGATAACCTTTTTAATTACTGTGGTTTCCTACGAATGGCAAAGATTATTCCGCCAATCATGAAAGAGAATACCCAGTTCAGATCATCAATTTCCCCTTAAAAACAATTGGCTTCACAATTTCTGCCTAAAGGTAGCACTACATTAAATTCATTGCAATATTACCACATTATACTATATAATATACAATATTAAGAATTAAACATAGATTAAAAGTACAAATTATACATCATTTTTTCAATACTCTTTCCAGGAGAAATGTATGTACACATAAAATCTGCTGGTAAAAGCACCATTGGGAAGAGTCTGATTGGAAGGCCAGTCATATGACCTAACAATGTGAACTCATTGGTTGTTGACTTCATGCAAGTGCAACAACTGTCACAAATTACTCAACATGTTGAACCTTTGCAAGGCAATTTAAATTGATCACCTAATGATGTAAGATTGCATCGCAAGGCAGAACACGCTGGGATTAAAAGGTTCCGTCACTATTGATCAGACAGTGTGTCCAGGGCTTAACACAGTACTGCAATGGACCCACCTAAAGCGGTCCTAGATTTAAAATGCCGTGCTAGCCTTATGATGACCTGTTACCCAATGATGAAACAAGGGGATTTGAACACCACCATGACACTACTACCCTTAGACAATGGAGTTATGACAGAGAGGCCTATGTGAAAGAGACACCTGGAACCTCAGGCCAAGTGACTTGTAACCTAAAGCTGTGTTCCTAACACTCTATTCTTACCATTCCTCATCCAAAAGGACATATCCCTTAAACCTATCAAACAAAAAGCACACATTAGGCCGTTTCTACTTTACGTGCCCCTGGCTGTTAACATTTTTCCACAGTCGCCTCATGTTTTGCCAGGAGGGGTTTAGCTTGCTCTGCACATTTTAAGGACAGGACATAAAGCTTGGCATTCAAAATAACAATAATAATACCCATAATATAGATTTACTTCGGTCCAGAAACAATCTTTAGTCTGTCCCATATATCTTCTGAGGCATTATGAATTAAATCACATTTCCACAAATCACATTATGGTTTTCCTTTCCCGGTTTGTATGCTTAATATATTTTTTGAGATACTGCGCCGTTGGTTACTTTGTAGAGCTAAGTGCAGCATGCCAAGGGGCTTGGAGAGGGAAATGGCACCAAGGACAGAACCTTCAAACTCCTGCCTAAACGCAAGGGAACCCAATTGGGACAGCTGATTTTACAAGGCATGTCATTTTACTTGATAGTCATTAATTGCAATTCCTCTCCCTAATTGTCTTGTATAAGTAAATACGTTCTCACCATAAATAAATATATATACTCAACAAAGTGATTTATTTGGCTTTCATTGTTTCTTATGGAATAATATTCCCTTTCATCTCATTTTGTCTAATGGGTAAACCTAGAATTAATTCATTCTCAAAGGGAAAAATCTGGCACTATTTGTTGCAGCTCTGCAGAACGCCACCTCGATGAATAGCATGGACCAGTGGTATTAATTTATGCGATTAATCAACCCAAGAATATTAATGAGCTCCGTTTATAGATGCACGCCCCCATTATTACCACAGCACCATTAATTTTCTTAAAATACGTCTGTTTTGGGGGCAGAATACATACCTGGTTCAAACAGCAGGATATTCCCTGAAGATTACTCTGCCTTTCTCAGAGGTACGGCAAGGCCCAAACCTTGAATTCACACCTGCGACTCACAACACTAACCATGGCCTCATGACCTCTACACTTCTCCCTGTGATAACAATGCCTGGATCCTGCCACGTTAGTGAAACAGTTAACTCAAACTCAAACACAAACTCAACACTTAAACACAAACGCGAGGGAGATATGTGCTCCAGTGCCAGTCTGAGAATATGCGTGCTATTTAAAATGCAAGGCAGGCACGAGAAAGGAGAAGAATGCTCCCTCAGCCAACGGTTAATTTGTACTTAAAGGTTCAATTATCGCTCCCTATCAAACGCAGAGTCACATTCTAATTGCACTGCATTCTCCTATAATGGATGCACTTAAAGACATATCATTAGCCCTCCACTGCATTGTTTGAAGAAAACATCTACTGATATTAATCCAGTTTCGAAATCACAAGATAGGAGCATCTATACAACCAGATGTATGGTCAGATCCCAGCAGAGCAGTTTCCCGGGGTGAGAGAAACTGACACAATGAGCTCTGCAGTAAGAACCGGGAAGCAACAGGGGATGCCTCAGACAGTGCCAGAGCTTCACAGCTACTACGGTATCAGTCAGTAACCCACAAAGACTAGCGTCAGTAGTTTCATGTAGTCAGAAGACAAGAAACAGCAGGTCTCCTGTGGGCAGTAGCCCTCAAATACCTTAATGAGCAGACCTCTCATGGTCAGTAACCCTCAAAGACCAAAGACCATAAAGAGCAGACTTCTTGCAGTCGGTATTCACTCAGTCAGAGGGAAACAGAAAACTTTACGAAGTTTTGCAGCCAAGTGAAGTGATACACTCTCATCCATCATGCTTAAGATATTAGTCTGCTGTAAAATCTTCTCATAGCTAATTAAAAACTGAACAAAGGAAGCGTATCTGTACTGCAGGTAGCTAACAGCTTGCCGAAAAATATATTTGTTCGAGATGAACAGGTGGGACTGTGGGCCAAATGCCTTCTCTCTGATGTCATCCATTGGCTATGGATGGATCCTCTTTCACTGCATGCACAAGAAGACTAAACACGGCCTGACATTACCGGCAATCCTGATCAGTTTGCTGTTTGTGCCTTGTTGAAGTAAATAAGCCAATACCGGTCATGATTACTGCACTGGCTTGTACTAACATTATTTAGGACATTGTAAAATTTATACAACCAGACTAAACTTTGGTGAGCATATTACTTACGGCCTTTTTAATGTTGTTATTATTTAGTTGAGCAAGAGCAACTTCCAGCATAGGCAACCATTTTTATAGCTAGATATTTGATCTGGAGCAAGGCTACAATAGTAGTAGTGGGATATAAACTGGCAACCATTCGGTATTCATGCACATTTAGGCCACACCTTGTACAGCTGCAAATTGTGTGGCTTCATTTCAGAGTAATCACTAAATGGCATTCCAGAGAACCTTCTGTTGGTTACATATTTCATTATCACACACAATAAGACGTGTGCTCAAAAATAGGTAAGAACGGCAATTTATGCTTTTGGAAAACACTGCAATTTTATATATACTGCTAAAGCACTTGCACAAATGTATGAAACGGTATTTTTAGCATCTTTTCATCAGTATTGACCAAAATAGAGTCGACCTGTAGTCAGCTCTTCTTTCCATTGTCATTGTCACAGAATTAAGTATTGATTTTCTTCTTAAAGTGTTATAAAGTCATTTCTCCAGTATTTGGAGACCCAGTTCTAGACAACAATGACTAATGAACGCAAAGATGCATTCGTGCCATAAAAAAAAAAATTGTCCGTAAAAAAAAATAAAAAAATAAAAAAATTGCCAGCAAAAAAAATAGGCTCCACGGAAGTAGTTTGTCTGACTACCAAACAGTGGGAGCAGTCTTAGAGAGTTCTTTAAACACCTCTTTTACCTACCTTTTGAAAAAGCGATGGCACTGGAAAAATGGGAAAGCTGTGCGAATTCATCCTCACCTGAATACATGACGCACCCGATGATAATTATATTGCATGCTTTCAGCTGCCTAAAAGCAGGTGGATGAAATTCGATAATGACTAACGCAGACTTTGTAACACTTGGGAACTAGCTAAGATCAAAGGATAAACAGAAATAATTCAGCTTTCATGCATGTTACTGGGAACCAAAACATTGCCTACTGAGCGAATTAATACCAAACTGAAGCAGTTCCCTTGTCCAAACATGTGCATAAATCTTAACGACTACACCCTGGGCTGGCATGGCGTGTTTAAGTCAAATTATACTGTACTTGAACAGAAGTGTTGTTAGGCCTGCTCTGATTGGCTGAGACTGAAAGACCTAGTTGTGCAGGGTTACAGACAGGATCCACTTAACTGACAGTGCTTTAGCATAATTAATCACAACGCCTAGTTTCAACACACCAGAATTGCTGAGTTTTATCAGTCCTTTGTTTTTTGAGAAAACAATGGGAGTTGACTTGAACTGGGCCTTATACAGGTGTAGTGAATCAAAATGAGTAATAAGCAAGCGTTATCTCAGATAAGAACCTTAAGTCCCAAAACAGGATTTACTGTCACGAATCCTCCGTCAAATTCAGAGATGTTTTCAGAGACCATTTCTGTTCTGTATGGTGTACATCATCATATCTTTAAACTCATTACCTACAGGGAACTTCACTACTGCCATGCAGCCAACACCACCTGGGTAGGGGCTCTAATTGTGCATCGAAATGTTAAAACAGACAGGCCAGGTCCTTCCAAGACCTCGAAAATGAAAACCCAAAATCAGCATGCTGACATGATTATATTCCAAACCGAAAGCGCGTTCAGGTTATTTCATATGTGACTAGCCTCACACACACTTGGTAAGTTCCATAAGGGATCAAGGCAAGGTGCATGGTACTATCTAATTTTAAGTTGAAGATCGCAACGTTTTCAGCTAAATTTAGCATCACCCAGATGCTTCGGATTCTGCTGTCCAACACAGTAGCGCCTGTTAATGGGCACGTGTTCCTCACGCACCTTTGAGAGGGCACCAGTTTGGCTAATGAGCAACTGGACTAGCACAGATCAGAGGAAATGAGCTTGTGAGAGAAGTCGTTCGGTGTAGGGTGACTGAAGGACAAAGTAAACATGCACTTTTCATTATGGCCTTCACAACGGTCAAACTTTTCTTCCATTTTAAGTATACTGCGAATAATATGTAATTTGCACATCAGCGCTTTGCATTTTGGGATAGGGCCCACTGATGAGACAGTGTTACGAAAAAATATGACAAGTGACATATATATGACACAAATATGACATATACTGACATGTTTTAAACTCAAATCTAAAATGCAGAAATACAGCTTAAATGACAATTGTATTGTTCAAATGCAACTGCTACTGAAATTTATTTAAATAAACTTCAAATTAAATGTCATTGTGTTTAAGCATTTGTATTTTATTTATTTATTTGTCGGCTGCACATCCATGATGCGAATATCCCGTTCCACCACATCTCTAAGGTGCTCTATTGGATTGAGATCTGGTGACTGTGGAGGCCGTTTGAGTACAGTGAACTCATTTTCATGTTCAAGAAACCAGTTTTAGATGATGTGAGCTATGTGACATTGCGTTGCGACAGTGCGTTATCCTGCTGGAAGTAGCCATTAGAAGATGGGTACACTGTGGTCATAAAGGGATGGACCTGGTCAGCAACAATACTCAGGTAGGCTGTGGCATTTAAAACGATGCTCAATTGGTACTAAGGGGCCCGAAGTGTGCCAAGAAAATATCTGCCACACCATTACACCACCACCACCATCCTGAACCGTTGATACAAGGCAGGATGAATCCATGCTTTCGTGTTGTTTACGCCAAATTCTGACCCTACCATCTGAATGTCACAATTGAAACCGAGACTCATCAGACCGTTTTTCCAATCTTCTATTGTCCAATTTTGGTGAGCCTGTGCGAATTGTAGCCTCAGTTTCCTGTTCTCAGCTGACAGGAGTGGCACCCGGTGTGGTCTTCTGCTGCTGTAGCCCATCTACTTCAAGTTTCGACGTGTTGTGCATTCAGAGATGCTCTTCTGCATACCTCGGTTGTAACGAGTGGTTATTTTAGTTACTGTGCCGTTCTATCAGCTCAAATCTGTCTGGCCATTCTCCTCTGACCTCTGCCATCAACAAGTCATCTTCGCCCAGAGAACTGCCGCTAACTGGTTATTTTTTCTTTTTTTCGGACCATTCTCTGTAAACCCTAGAGATGGTTGTGCGTGAAAATCCCAGAAGATGAGCAGTTTCTGTAATCCTCATACACGGTCTGCACCAACAACCAAGCCACGCTCAAAGTCACATAAATCACCTTTCATCCCCATTCTGATGCTTGGTTTGAACTTCAGCAGATCGTCTTGACCATGTCTCCATGCCTAAATGCAAGATGTAGGCCTACTGCATTCACAAGCCCAAAAAGTAAATCTGATGTGAAAGTCGCATCTTTCCAGTTTAATCAATCAAACGCTCCGCCCTCACCTCGGCAAATGAGACCTCAGAGCTCTATCTCGTGTCTGTCGCGCAGCCAATTGGACACAAAATATACTATTGTTTAGCACTGGAAACTTTCATGTTAGTTTATAATTAGTGTCTTGCCTAAATTCCCTATATTGCAGTATGCAACTGCCTAACTACAATATCATAGTTACCATGGTGAAGTAGTCAAATCTATTGCATGTATATAATATGTAGACCAAATATAGGCTAATATACATAAATAAATATATATATAATATATATAAAAACCCTATATATATATATATATATATATATATATATATATATATATGTGTGTGT
>JAOVYW010023348.1:15997-32150 GCA_025775045.1 Hiodon tergisus | reverse complement strand
CCCCCCCCCCCCCCCCCCCCCCCCCCCCCCCCCCCCCCCCTAAAAATGCTGAGCATCTGGTGGAACCGATTGGCTCACTCACAGAAAAGACAAAACCCAAAAGGGCATGAGGTTGAGCTACTGGCAAGTGTTGACTCGCCATCTTGATACCATTCACACATAGCAACCAGCAAAAGGGCAGAGGAAGGTGTAGGAAGGTGGTCCAGGAAGACTGGTTCACTCACCTGTGAGGCCGCCAGAGCTGGTCTGGTTCTGGGCAGACTGCTTGGGCTCCACCGCTGTTCTCAACACCCTGCTGAAAGAAAAAATTAAGACGTATAAATAGTGTGGAAAGAAGCGAGACAGGAAATTTAGTGGTTTTTAATCATCCCCAAATGCCAGTACCACCATCCGCTAACTTTCCCCATTTATATTACCAGCATCTGCTTTAACAGCCTGCGCTGCTTATGGTTTTACAGTAGAACCCCCATACACGGTTTTCAAAAGTTGCTTATCAAAGTTTAGCGATTCGGTTGCGATAATTTTTAACCTTGGGAGAGTTGAATTTCGTCACAACCACTAATCTGGAACTTATTCCTCAGAAATAACAACGAACCTAGAAACCTCATCTTTTCCAAGAATAATGTGACAGTAGTAAGTCAGAGTAGTGAGTCAGTCTTGCATATAGTTTGGATGCTATAATTACTATTATTCTATTTCTAGGGGTGGATAAATCATGGCATTAAAATGAACGTCCAGTTCACCCACTGACGGCAGGGATAAAACTAATGAACTCTGCCTGGAATATCAGTAAACACTGTCTGTCATGGAAGTGGTGTAGGCCCTAAGAGATTCTCATCCATTACTATGGGTGGTACATGCTCTAGGCCATTACAAAAGCTATCCTTGAGGTTGTATTGAGCCTGTGGCTGTTAAACACAAGTATAATGCATCCCTCCTCTAGTCTCCTCCTTCCGCTGATGACCGTCAAGTGCTGCCGATTGATTTCCCAAAGGATATCAGCTGCTGTCTGTGCGTTTTGGCAAGCGTATGGTAATAAAAGTATTTAATGTAGCAGAATTGCCGTTACTTTGGGAACTCCTGACTGATCATATGGAGCTGGTAAGCCGTCCAGTGGTGTTGGGTAATTGACAAGCCCCGATAAAAAATATGGCATGCCTCCTGTTTTTTCCTGTGGGTACCATTGTACCAAATGTACCATTTGCTGTCAGAACATCTGGCATAATCTCAGGCTGTTTCTTCTAACTGCCAACTGATATGCAATGTGTCCGCGAGGACCGGAGTTGTGTACCGCGGCACTCCCTTACCGTGATGTGGCAGTGGTGTTCGTGGAGGTAGCAGGTGTTGTTGCAGCACTGGACGGAAGTGAGGAGGCCTGATTAATGACAGGAAAAGTCGGTTTTAACACAGGGGATGATTTTAACTCCTCAGATTCCTTAGGTGAAGGCAGCCAAAATCTTCTCAATAAAATGGCCTTCATTTTATACACCTTTGAGTACAAAATTAGAAGGTTCCAAATAATCAGATATTCAACTTATAGTTGGAGAAAGCCAGACTTGTCCATGTACCCCTCCCAATATATGCAAACAGATCCATGTTAATCGTCTAATTCTTTAAAAGTCTGAAACTAAGCATGAGGTTATGTCAAAAACGTCTCTTCTCTGCAGAGGAGGAAGACCTTCCTTGGAATACTTGAATTTAGGAAGCATGATGGGTCAGCATGCCACTTAGAATGCAGACGGACCAACAAGGTCTTTCTTTCAACCAGCTACATCAGGCTGTTGGTGAGATTTTCCTTTTTCGGTCCATGACACCAAGTTTTTGCCAATTTCTGCAGCGGTTCACACATTGACAACATTCTTTAAAAACTCAGCATCCTGAGTGGTATAGGTGCTCAGTGGAACGCAGACTGAGCCCTGTGATCCAGAGTTTGCAGGTTAGATTGTGACTGAGAGCAGCGTTGCACAATTGAAAGAGTATCGCCCGCTGGGATGGTGAAGAATTCTGCCATCAGAACGTAGTCTCCACCACCCACTGTTCCATTTGGATTACCGTACGCTTGGTCTCCATGGTTAGACTTGTGGATTGTTCAGCATATTAGGCATCTAATGATTCAGCGTAGAAACCATTCCTGGGTCAACTATCTTTAGTGCACTTGTTGGCTTTCTTCGCAGAGTTGCTTTGCGGCTTGTTTGGACTGTTGGGCTCCTAATAAATCCTGGCATGCTTGTACCTCTTCCATGTGAAATGTCCATAGACATGTTGTATGTTGTACCATGCAGCAATTCCAAAAAGTTACGGTCAGAGCCGTAACCCAGTCATTGGGATAATGCGAATATACACCTTTATAGGGATTGCTGGAATCACCCAACACAAAGAGTTGGTATCAGAATTTAGCTAGCTTTGGTCCTGCAACTTTTAGTTGGCATGTGCCATACTGTCTGAGAGTGGTCTGCTGCAGAAGAAGTCTCTTGACAAAATTGAACTTGCTTCAGACCCAGTAGTCATCCGATAGAAGGAGCTTTGACCATACCACTGAAAATAATAACAGCAACGCTGTTCTTTGTGTTGACATTAACTACATTTTGAAAAACCACTTTCTCCGTCTTACCTCGGTCGGCTTCTTAACATTCTCTTTAGTCTGGTTGGCAGCTCCGAATTTCTTAGCCAGTCGAGCAATCTTGGCCTGAAAGAGACGTTAAGAGAGTAAAGTATCAAAACAAGAGATGCAATATTTATAACTAGTCTACTAAGCCTTGCACACTCTGAACCGTGCCCCTCTGTATCTCATTTATGTGAACGAACATCCATTCAAGACACATTCTGGTCTGGCATGCATCACCCTGACCTGCCGTAGTGAGGCTCAGCGAATGCCCGGCGCAGCTAGCGTGGTAGCGGTCAGCTACCTGCAGCGTGTTGAGCGTTTGCTGGTGTTTGGTGGCGCAGTCCATCTTCTCCACTCTCTCCCTCAGCTCCTGCAAGCTCCTGTCGAAAACGCTGAGCTGCAAGACCCGCAAACGCTCCTCCACCAGCTGCTGCACTACCTGCCAGGGAGGCGCATGGAGTTAACAAAATGCGCTGAGCCAGAGGTATTCATGAAAGAGAATCAAGAATTAAGTGGAGGAATTAAAATAATAATAAATTCAACCAAGCCCACCTTTTCAAGTTGAAGTCGACTTCCTGTGCCCGATCTGATTTTTAACTCTAACTGTGCCTCCAGCTCATCCCCTTCTACCTTCTGCCTCTTCCCCTCTTTCTCTTCTTCCCGCTTTCCATCTGCATCCCCCTCCTGGGACAGGCTACGCTTCCTCCTTGGGGTGGCGCGGCTACACTCCTCCTCTCCTGCAAATTGAGGGATGGAGGCCCGCTTTCAGAGTTTCAGCTTTAGAAAAGGATGACACTGGTAGACCCTAAGCACACGTGCAGTTCACATTATAAGTGTTATATCTCTCTCTCACAGAATCTAGACTTATGAAGGAAATTCTAAAAAGCAGTTTGTGCCACGCATCCGTCTCAAGAACACGTGCAGGAGAGGTCCGGGCACGCCCACCAGCACCGGCTGAGGATTGCGGTAATTATGGACACAATTTAACAGCCTGCGATCCCTCAGTAGGTGCTAGAAGTTTGGAGAGGAGCCGGGCGAGGAAAGGACGGCAAAACCACAGGCTAACAGAGGGTCAAACAGAGCTGGAAGGGTGAATAGAAGCAAGTCGGCGCCGAGAAAGGGGGAGTGCCGACAGCAAACTTCGTGATTTAAGTTTATCTGCGGGATTCTGTTAGTTTGTTAATTTAGTTTGTTTTGTTTGGGGTGAACCCGTGAGGGGGATCACTGAAGAGCGTTTTGGTTTGTTTTAAGAAGGGAAATAACGGAAGTGTTGTTTTCTAAGCACTTCGGCATGCTACACAGTTCAACAAACATTTGGTTTTTTTCCCTGTCCAGAGAATACTACTGAAAGAATGGCCCACAGTAAAACAGAGGCAGGAACACTGTAATGACACTGGGAAGAAGCTGGGAAGAACCTGGAAAACAGCATTCAGGGCTTCACTCTTGGCCCCATTATAATATCTTCACTGTGCCTGTTTGCGCATCAGAACTTTTTATAATTCTTCCCTTGGTTACCTGAGGTTGGAGGAACGGCTGAAGAGTCAATCCCAGCCTCCTTCTCTTCGCCTACTATTGTGGCCTTCTGTTCCTCCTCGTTCCCTTTCCCGATATCCTGCCCCTCCTCGTTCCCTTTCCCGATATCCTGCCCCTCCTCGTTCCCGTTGTCAGGATCCACCTCCATCTTCTCTTCATCCTTCCGCTCATTGGTGGCGTTCCCCTTTTTCTCCTCGTCCTTCTCTGCCTGGTTTTCGTCCTCTTCGCTGAGGACCAGAAACCCCTCTTTCACTTCTAAGTCAGACTCAGGCGCTTGGGGCGATGAGATCGATTGGCAGGATGGAGAGGCCGCGTTGAGAGCAGGTGTGGGAATTTCGTCGGTTGCCATGGGAGCAAGGTCCGTATCCATGGCCTCCTTCTCACCCTTCTCTGCGTCTTGTTCTCCCTCAGAGGTCGAGGGAGGGGCAGTGATGTCTTGAGAAGGTTCTTGGGGAGATGAGGGGTCTACTTTTTGGCTACAGCCCTGAGGAAAGTGATATTACAGAGATAAACGTATACCGTTGTCTTATGCACAATAAGAGCACACAATCCAAATTATCTTTCACTGCCATTACCATCCTCCAACAGCCTTTTTACTTGAACTTCCTACCGTCTATCATTAATTTTAAAACTCAACAAACCTCTTCAGTAACCGTTTCTTCTCCCTTCTTCTCATCCTCTTCATCTTTCCTCTCTCCGACCTCAACCGAAGGAAAGACAGCTTCCTCTTGTGCTTTTTCCATGTCACCTGAGGAACACTGAGGGGCTGACAAGGGGGGAGTGCAAGCCCTCAGCTCTGTAGTTTGTGAAGAAGGGGAAGGGGACAGAGACAGGGCCAGGGCCAGGGGAGATGGGGAGCGAGACGCAGGGGTGCCGGGGCGCATCTCTCTTTCCCCTTCATTGGCGGGACTCCGGCCCTCCTCTTCGCCGTCCAGTTGCTCATCCTCGGAGTGCTTTCCATTAACCAGAGTGGAAGGGGGAGAGGGGGAGGGAGCGGAAGGAGAGGGGATGGTGCAGGAAGGGAGGGAGTTGTGGAGGAACTCTAGCTGCTGTCGATCGCTAATTTTCATAGTTTTTCTAGCTCTAAAAACTTTCTTCCGAGGCTCTTCTGCTACTGCCACGTCCATTTTTCACCTGGTCAGAAATAAACATTCAGTAAAACACTATAGCACACTGTACGGGGGAAGAAAGTTGGTTCATCAAGACTGCTGGACAGTAAACAATCATCGACATCGGATATGGCAGTGGGAGGGATCTTTGATTTGACAAAAGAGACTGCAGCTGCAGTATTCGTGAAGTAACACCAGAGGGTATCCTAACATTCCTTTTATCCATTTTTCTAGAAGATTCTTTGCTAAAACTGTGCACACTGAACCAATCCAGTATACAATGGTGAATTTTATTATTAACACTAAAAAATATGATATACAAAATATTGAAACTATAATCAATAATCAACAATCAACCAGTCAGACTAGTAGACCCATGAGTTTAGTACAAAATACCTGGTAAGATAAGCATTTAGTCTCCTTTAAATCTAGAATCGTTCAACTTACTTTGTAGATAATTCTACATAGATAGAGGTTTTCCACACTGAATCATCAAGCTGTCGTGAGATCAAGTGTCCTCTTTAATCAGACACACCTACAAGGTACAACTCCTCCCATTTACAATTTGCGTTTCCCTCATTGGCCATTTCCCTTCCGCGAATGACATTGTCTGGGTACTAAGTCTGCCCAGCTACAAAGCTTTGGGGTTACATAACGGTTTGAAGTGTTTACATGCTTCTAGACTGTAGACCAGTGGTTCTTAACCTTTTTTGAGTCACGGACCCCTTAGAAAATCTGGTGAAGGCTATGGACCCCTCCCCTCGAAAAATGCATATAAATGAATATAAATGTAAAATTTTTATTTGACTTTCACGAACCCCCTGAAGTCCATCCATGGAACCCTTGGGGGTAGACGATATGTATATATACGGCGATATAAGAACCCCTGCTGTAGACGATATGTTAATATTTATATAATTTAAATGGATTTGGGAGTTAATTCTTTAATTACACTCAACATGCCGCTAAAATAAAGACTCACAGAGCTGCTTCAAAATTTTTTTCCTTTATGGAATATATTAAAGTATTTGCAGTGTTAAATAAAACTTCTAATATTAACAAAATAGATGTTTTTACCTGTGCGTCCTGTTGTGTGCAATGTTCATGGAGCAAGCAAGGAACAGCAGGTAGAACCTAAAACAAGATACATAAGTATCATATTTTATGGAACTGCTGTAATACACCAATTAGCCCAGCAGCCAGAGCTGTGCTTTTAGTAGAAATAGCCTGTTAAGATACTCGTATGAATAAATTAAAATATCAAGGGCACCGGAGAATACAAACAAACAATTTAAACTCGGAATTTCCCTTTACTTTCAACATTAGCTATCAAGAAAAATGAAAAGGTTCTTTCAGATCAGAGGGAGTGATATTCAGAAAGTGCAATTCAGTCAGGGGGCAGGAGAGTGGCGATGTCTCTGGGATCTTATTCTCAGGAATCTGGAAGAATGCGGGTATCAGGTAATGTACTGCCCATTTTACGAAGGAGAAAGGGATTTATGGGAAAAATAGAAAAAAGGCAAGAATCGATAATATGAGCTTGCAGACGAATGTGGGAAAATGTGTATGTTTAATTATTTAAATATTTTGTTGTAGAACTTGAGTTACTACTGATTTCACCATTGTTTTGCTTGCCCCCCCCCCCAATCTGCATTCTCCATCTTTGGTGTCGGTTCGATCACACTACCAACTACCATCAGAGCAAGAGGTACCAGTTCCAAACAGCTAGCAAAGGTTTCTGGTTCTTCTCCTTTTAAAATTCTATTAAACATCTCATTGTAACAAAAACAGCATAGCACAGCATAGCCAGTATCGACATTGCCCATATGAGACTTCAATGTATGCATCACAGGCATACGTCCATAAACAGGTGAAACGATGAGATGGAAACAGGCTGATAACTTTCAGCGCAGAATCCTGTCAATTAACCCGGTAGTTTGTTAAACGTAGGTATACTTATTTGCACTAAATAGATTGTCCAAAGCCAAAGGTATGTCATCATTGTCTTCATGGAACAGACTCACCTACAGTTCCACGCTTTTTAGACTTGCCAATTAATTATTTTGGCTACTTCAGTTTAATGATGCATAGCCAAACCAAGCTGCAAAGACTCAGTAATATTGGGTTAAATAAGAGCCCTTTAAACCTACAGGAAACTGGCCTTTGAGGTCTTGTGGAATTTTCCCTCATTGTCGCAGGTAAACCCTAACGGTGTCATCCAAGAAACTTTTCCGGATACTAAGGCAGGGTGCAACCTGTTAATCACACTAGACATAACTGATTTTCCTCATTTTTATTGATTTATTATGCTCTTAAAAACAAAACTTCACGAAAAACTGTTTATGTAAAGTGCGATTAGAGGGTTTCCAACATTTTGATTTGAACCCAGCCTAAGACTACAATCACATGGACATTTGACTATCCAGGTGGATGCAGAGAAAGCTATATTAGCTAACCATGAAAGCTATGACGATTACAGACACGTGACAAACACGTGACACACCTTTCTTCCTTTTTTGGTCTAATTCTAAAGGTTATATTCCATTTCCAAGCATAAGAACTTTAACAAGTACCTGTACATTGAGCTTCTACCATCAACCCACGACTCCCAGCATGCCACACAAACTTACAAAATTAGAGTTCATTTAAACCATATAGGCTATGCAAAAACATACCCAATATACACATTAAGAGAGGCCATTCTGGTCGTGCAAAAAGAACATGCACCAGATGCGTTCATAGAGGCCTCTTGAGTGGCTCCGCTGGCAAAGGCAAGCAGGTTGAGCCTTGTGATCCACAGATGGATCATGTCAACACCTGGAATATCCCATTAGGCGGCTGAAAGTTGAGCAAGCTAGGCAGGGAACGAGTCGGCATACATTTGACCAGTCAACATGGGACCAGTGTGGGATATGGCCCCACACACAAAAAAAACATATAAAAAAAACACCAAGACAGATCAATCTGCTTAACCACATACAAATCCAGGTTAACCTACTAACGGAATTCATGGATGGTTTAGTTATATAATCAAAAGGTAAAGAGTTTCTGGCAAACGCCAAAAAACTAAGCAAAAATGCTGTAACTTAGCTTGATCCAGAAAAACCGCTCTCTTTCCCTTCTCATTCCACTTCCTATCAATGATACAACATTGAGATGGTCATCAATCATACAGCATGTACAAATGTCTAATTTGTTGAATGGATTTAGTCAAAAACTTAGTCACTACTCCTATATATACACATTTATGTAAAAGGAAAAAACAAAAACAGTAAGAGGCATTTATCAAAACCGTCCATGTCTATATCTTTTTGTTCTCACTACCCCGTTCATTCCATTTCTCCTTTAAACATTTTGCAGCAACAACCACTACTTAAAGAACCCATGCTGGTCATTTTGGATAGCTTGAGTAGCCCAAAATGGTCTTCTGCATCTCCTACATCTATACATACTTCAAAAAGGAAAAGGAATTAGGAGTGATCCATATCCTAAAAGTTCCTTTCTCACGCACCTCCCTTCACTCCAGGCCCCCTAAAATGACTTGTTTTTCAATCAGCCACCACACCACAGGCACAAAAAAGTTCTAGTCAGATTCAGAATTAGTCTCCCCATTTCATGTCATCTTCCATTGTTGGGGCAGAAGAGAACAAGGAGTTCATTTAGTTTCCTAGAATCCCGTCCCTTCCCTTTGAACTTTACGTGAGTCATTCTCACACACAGGTAAGCCTTAACCTGTGGCTTTCTTGATTAGTCTGCTATACTATACTGTGTTTGCAGCAATCACCAGTCCCCATATTTCATCTCCACTTATGTCTTTGTTAAAACAAATAAAACACAAAAGTAATACAATACACCTGTGTAAAATGTCAGTGGGTAATAAGTATCTCTGGCCCATGGGATACAGTCACCAGAGACATCAACTGGATGCTCCAACATTGTCCATTGCCGTTTCGTTAGTACGGCACATGGATGACACCTGACACCTGAAATCCGTACATGCGTGTTCAGCGGTGTGTGTGAGACCTACAGTCATGCACATTCTTCTGGGCTCATCTGCATGCATTTGCCGCTTCAATAACATTTGCAAATATGCAACATTTAAAAAAATAAAGATGCAGGCAATACAAACAACCAATCACAGTCATCCAAATCATTGCAGGAACGATTTTCTCAATCACAATATGGCTCGAATGTCACCCTACAAAACTTCCACAGTAAAACATTAATATTAAAAATATAATATTAGAATGTGCATTTTTTTCTACAAATTCTACAACAAATGCCTAAAAAATATGTTTGTGCCTTGAACCGCAACTTGTAATCGAAAAAAAACACAAAAATAATAAAAATTAACATGAATTAAAAATCAAGTAAAGGTTGAATCTAGATTAAAACAGTAAACAGTAAAACATCATTTTAAAAAATTGTTTTAAGAAAAAAAAAAGCAGGTTTTCGACATGGACCTTTGAGAGCAGTCTGCGTAAGAACACCTCCCCCTCTTTGTTCTTCTCGTTTCCAGTTTGATAGAAGAAAAAAAAAAGAAACGCCTGCACGACTAGTGTTACAATGAACGAAGGAACGGACAACGGCTGGGGCGAGAGAGGAAAGGGGCAGGCGGAGGCAGAAAGGTGGGGGGAGGGACAGGGTTACTGAGCTTGGACTGTACCAAATGGTTTTGAGTGGGTGAGAATACAGTTATCTTGGGATTTTTGTATGACACAATTACACGTGCTAATACAAACACTAAAATACAAACTGTGTGCACTGTGCAACCGGAGATGGATGTCCCGTTCTCAAACACAATGTCATGCTGAACGTGTCATATGCTGAAGATGACATTTGTAGGCACCCAAACAGTTGCAGGAACAAACACACCCTCAATACAGTTACACTGCAATAAATAGTGTGAATAAACAAACTGGGTGGCTCCCAAAACCTGTCCAAACATGAGCGAAAACAGAAAGAAACAAAAGTCACCCTCCTTATAATGCCACATTAAAAACATGCATGCATGTGCACACACACACAAACACACTGGTAAACACACTTGTTCTGAAATCACTGCATGTTAAAACCTTTACCCATCATACAAACCCAAACTTCCAGACTTGAACACACACCCCTCCCCCATTCTCTAAAACAGACAGACAGAGACAGCCGAGAGCCTGAGTGGAAAATTACAGCTAAGCACGGGCTGTACCACTCTGAAGTCTATAATGCTGGAGGGGGAGGAATAGCAACTGGCACTATAACACAAGGGGGAGCCAGACCAATATGCCAACCTAATAAATAATTAAAGATCAATGGTGCTAAGGAAAAAGAAAAATCTTGCCTTTAGACCTCACTCTCATTCAGAAGGCATCTCAAAAGCATTACAGTCCTTCTGCTGAAAGGACAATAGTAGTGTCTTAACTTTAGAAAGAGTTCATTTAAATCCGTCCAGTAGTTTTCCCCCAGAACATACTACACACACTAATTCAGTTTCAAATAGTTAGGCAAGTCGGATCAAGCCAACACTGGAAATACGACCCCACCGCAAGCTACACATTTTCAACCATATCAACTTGGCTGAGCACACAGACTGTAAAAATAATCCTCACGTAATCTAAATAACAAACCTGACTATATTCATAATATTGTTTACGGCTCCCTGGGCGCCAATTAAGGTGTGCCACAGCACATGACTGACAAAGCGTAGCTCAGTTTGAAAACATAATACAAGGTCATCCATCTGGAATCACACTAAAAGTCATCCTATTACTCAGCATAAAAACAAAATGGCAGGAAACTGCGACGAGCAAGTGAACGTAACCTAAGGCCCTAACTTTTTATTATTAGTTGATGAGAGCAGCTACAGTAACACCCTGAGTTACATAAATTCAAGTTACATAATAAATCTCGAAATTACAAAAATGAAAATTCTGAGAACTACTAGCGCGTATGAATACGTTTGCGGCTTTGCGCCGTCTTTGACACCCACCGCAGTATGTATGTACATACAATTGTAGATGCCTTGCGCGGTTAGCTTAGTCACTTGTTTATCACCGCTAGTGTTCATTGTTTATTTACCCTTAGAATGTAATCAAAACACAAAACCAGATGCGCTGGTAATAAATCAAAAAAACAAAGGTCTGCAATTACTTTGGAAGAAAAGTTGATTAAAAATTAAAATAATTTGTATGTATTAAGACGGAAAAATTCTATCAACAATAGCTCGGGAAATAAATCGACCTAAATAAATACTGCAGTTTCTTATGAAGTTACACTTAACTAATTAACAAATTCGACTTGCGTAAAAGTTACGTAAAGGTTTACGGAACGCATTCCCTACGTAACTCGGGGTGCTGCTGTACATCAAAATATTCAGAAAAATACAGTAGTTCTAATTAAACTACTGAATTGCTAAATAAGTACATTTTTGTTTTGGAAGACTTCAATTCTCTTTCTACCCTCTCCATCTCATTAAACAGAAAATACTTAAATTCAAGGCAGGCATCCATATAGACAGCAATCCCCTTCTCAGTCTTTTACTGTATATGATTACATCCCATAAGCATTAAACAGTAATCTGGTTTTAAGAGCATACTTCACAGTGTTTCCTGTACCGTTATATACAACAGCAGTGCAACGCCGCTCCAGGAATCAGGAGCGCAGCTACCACAATGCTTCATTTCCACTACTACCAGGAACCAACCTGTACCAAGCCTACTCATGGCCGCATTGGTTCCTGGTTGTTTTCCATTGCTTTGGAACTGGAACCAGGCTAGGCTGATTCATGGGAAAGACGGCTAGTACCTAGTTGGCTTCGGTATGAAGTCCCAGTATCTCTTAACAATTGCCCAATAAATGTGTCATACCTATAGCTATATAATCGCACACAATCCAGCAGTTTTTGACGTTACTCTCCATTAATGGCTATATAGCCTAGTTTAATGTCAATTAGCCAGCCCCAAATGGGAGCCAAAGGGGTTAGCCATCCTTAGAATAACAATTTACCTAATGAATTTTACTGAATTTTTGGAGCGCCAGTGACTGCATGAGGATCTGAAACATACACAATCTGTGAGATCATTATTTAGCATGGCCAATTTTTAGCCCCACCCACCATGTGGTCCCTGTTCAGTCCTAGATAACCAAGGGGGGCATGGGTAAACGGAAACAATCAAGAACTGATAAGAAGAAATATGTCCTTTACGAGAGGATTTTTTAAATGACTGTTTTACCCAATTGAGCATATGGTATATAGCCATAACTTAAATACAACCATTAACAGTTAGCTAATGTTAGTAGAGATATTAACCCGTTGTGGGGTATCAATTCTCATCCTGGATGTATCGATAGTTTGCAAGCTAGCAAACATACCTATCGATAGTTAGCTAGATTAAAATTAGCTAGATTGATTGATTAGTTGGTTAGTTGTTAAACTTCTTTAAAGTAAATTTCTGGATCGATTTTTGCTGTAGCTAGCTAATCTTTTTACCCGTATTACCATCATGTTTTGGGTCTTCTTAACAGGAGGAAAAAATGGCAGCCTGCATGGATCTGTCCGTAAACATGCAGTGATTTTATTCTTTAAGACGAGGAAAATATAATGTTCAGACATTTCTTTTGCACAATCTTGGAAGATTGAACTGGATACGCTTTCACTGTCAGAACTTGATGGGAGTTTTACCTCTAAAAAATTGCTTGGAATGAGCCCCCCTTTCACGAGACACCACTCTAGCATAATCATTTCTTCTTTCTTTTTTTAAACCTGGGGAAAAAACTACATTGGTTGGTCCCTCTATTCATGTCTCTGGCACTCCATCCCCCAGACTAGGAACTTCAGCCTTGAGCAACTAACAAAAGTATGCGTCATGACCTCCTCCTGAAGAAATTATTAGCAGTATTCTCATTTATACTTTAAAGACATTCCTTATCAGCTGCTTGTAGAAGGGAACCAGTGAAACCTTGTGTTGTCCATCATTATCATCATAGGAAAAAACCCAAAACTATCACTTTCCGCTCAGCTATAATGCATTCATATTGACTGCAAGCTTTGGATTTTTATTTGTTTGCTCATCGCTACCGCTCCCATCATCACACGCACAAAGTTTGAGGAAGCAAGACTTGTCTCCTCCAATCATAGTTGTCTTTCAAGACACCTGTCTCTATAAACCTCTGGAGGCTAACACCGCACACAGGATAGATTCAGCTTAGATTGGAGGATAGGCACGTTTTGGTGGCACTGCCAGCCAGCCTAGGAAGCCGCCCGGCGACAGAGAGAAGCCCTGCCGATTCCTACTACCCCAGCCCAATCAGTGCCAACCACTCTGTTCTCCTCACAATCAGCAAATTACATCAGCTAGATTCAAACCTGCGAATTCCAGCTTATAAGGCTCAATCACCACTCCAAAAGAGTCACTACCGAGTTTTTTGATGGCACCTAGGCAAGGCATGTTTTACAATCACTGTGCACTAAAGAGCAACAACATTAGAAGGGCACACAATAGTGCAGTGTGAGCATCTTTAAAGTATAAATGAGAGTACTGCATTTCTTCAGGAGGAGGTCATGACAAAAAAAAACTGTGGTAGTTGCTCAGGGCTGAAGTTTCCAGTGCGAGTGAGTGTGCGTATGTGCAAAGCGGCCCGGAGAACATTTATCATCCAAATTATTTACTCTGCGGCCCCTTGATCCCTCAACATCCGTTAATCAAATATACTGTTAAAGCTATTCCGACATGTCAAGCAACAAAAAAAGGAAATCGTTCTAGAGCGTCACATGACCGATGGAACGCAAATTATTCCATCCAACTAGGAATATTACCCTGCTCCGAACACAATTTCAGGAGCATTCATTTACATTCCAGCATTAGATCGGGGTGGGTTGGCTCATTAATCACTGCAATTGACTTTGTTTTTTTTGTTTTTTAAATAGTCAGAAAGTCCAGAAACCTAAAAACCTAAATGTATCCATCTGCCTAACCGCAAGCCCCTCCATCTTAACCAAGAATAGAATTTAATCATTGGGAGTATTTTACTTGCTGCTTGTTTTCAGGAAAAGAAAATCGTTATCATGTTGCTTGTTCCAGGAAAGAAGAAAACCCTTTCCTTTTCCTTTTCTTTTATCTCTTACCAGCGATGCACAATATTTTAGTCAGTGTCAACATCATTAATGATGAGGACCGATTGGCCAGTTGGATACAGTTCAGAATGAATTTCCTTTTTTAATATTTATAATTCGTAACTGGACGTTGTATGACGTATCTTGGTTCAAAACAGGAACATAACAGGAACTGACCAGGGCCATAAAAATCAGGCACATACATTTTACCAGATAAATCACACACAGAGGTTGTCCAAATTTTGATCACCCTCGGTGTTGACCCTCATGATAGCCATCTTGAATGTCCCTTTTACACTTTTCTGTACATTGCTGGGCTGTACAGAAATTCCCTTCTACACAGGAAACCTAGTACAATACCTTAATTTGCACTGACCCCAACTGCTAAATGCAGAACTGCAACATTCAGAAGGGAACAGACAGTGGTGAGGCGGAAGGCTGGGGGAAGGGCTTAAGTACTGCGCACGGACTGTACCAAATGTGTACGTGAGGGTGAGAGCCCATGGTGCTCTCAGGAGAGCTGAAGGTTACAATCACACCTATTCACACATGGACACACAAACACGTAATTTGCAAGTGTTTACACAGTTCAGTTCAGTTCAGACAAACATGCTGTGCACAAATCTAAGCATACGCATGAACCCCTACATTTACACATACAGACAATTAATGCCCCTCTCCTAACAAAGGTACACACTAACCACAATCGGTGTGAACACACAAACAAATACCTTTTTACACAGTCAAACAAACTAACACTGTTTCCTTAAGACACACACAAACCCACTGTTCCTTGTCTGTGACAAACACACAAAGTACAACTGTTCACATAAAACCTATTCACAACACAAACACGCAGACACACGCACCTCCTCCCTCTGTAAAACACCATCACAACAAATGAGAACCGAGTTAGTGGAAAATTACAGCAGAGCTTAGGCTATACCACTCTGAACTGGCAGGGTTAAGAGAGGGTGAGGAAATTCAATAAACTGTCACTAATGAGGGTAATCCAGGCTATCATGCCCAGCTAGCTTATTAAAGATAGAAAGGCACTATCATTCCTGTAGTTTTTTTCTTCTACTGGATGTTTTTGATATAGTTTTGTCGTGTCAAATGAATGCAAAACGTTTCAGGTCTTACGCAAAATATGCACATGTAAGTCAATTAAGAAGCCTTTGAATCTTGCATGTAAAATTTTTCTAGCATTATGTTGGCTTCCCCCCGCACACATTTAAGTTAATCTACAGAGAATTGGCGGGGAAAAAATTGTCTGTTACCGTTTATTACCATTTCACATTACTGGAGCCATTTTTATGTCTGCTTAAGCTAACAGCAGATGTGACCCAACAGCTGACGACTACATTTTTCCTTTTACGTAACCAAATACTGTGTAACGTCCTCAACTACAGCTGAACCAACCCAGGCAGGGGAAAGAAATGGTCTCATCAATGAGTCTACACGTGCAGTATTCTACAAGGGCCCTAAATAATGGGCCCGACTACATTAATAACGAGGTCTTTGGCATTTTAGCTACCTCTCCCTAGCATATTTTGCCTTTGATCAATGTAACGAAACCCTGAATCAGTCTCCAATTTACTTCTGTTGTGTTATGTACATACACTAACCACTAGTATGGTGTAAAACTGACTACTGCACACACAATTTACAGCATGCAAAAACAGGTGCTCTTTTGTGCCATCACTCCAAAACACCAGTCCACTCACTCTCTCTCTCTCTCTAACAACAAACACTCAATCCCCTTATTCCAGGCTGTCAGCCAATCAGAAAGAGACACTGCAA